>AYEL01075644.1:0-114148 GCA_000484575.1 Olivierus martensii
ACGGGCCGCAAGCGGCCCGCGGGCCGCGTGTTGCTCATCCCTGTATTAGACCATTGCACATGGACTCAAAATCCATGTAGTCTGCATTGACCAATCACAGAATTTACTGATTACATCATTGTATATTATAAATTATATGTTCTAAGTTAAGACAAGCCTTTATACCAGGATAAAAACTTTTATTAACAAAGAGTAAAACGTCTTTGGTCTATTATAAGTACATAAATGATGAATGGAATTCAAATAATTATTTTAATATTTATAAAAGAATTATTTGAATTCCATTCATCATTTATGTACTGGTGCGGGTCTTATAATAGACTGAAAATGTTTTACTCTTTGTTAACAAAAGCTTTTTCCTGCTATAAAGGCTTGTCTTAACTTAAAATTAATTAGGAAGCAGATTGAACTTTATTTATTTGTATCTTATAAAATATATGTTTATGAATTTATCATTTTTCATTTCAATTTACAAAAAATTCCGGTTTCCTGGATTTATGGTCTGTAATTATAATTAAAAATAAAATTATTTAACTTACAATGTCCTCCTTCTAATGTTCCATAATGATTCTGAAATTAAAAGTGTGAATTATTTTTCAAAATATAATTGTTTTAATTTCTAAATTGTAAAAATATTTATAAAAAGTTAATCTTTGTTAATAGTTCAAGGTGTATAGGAATAAAGTTGGTTCAAATTACCAAGAACCTTGGATTATATGCTATATATGGTATATAATCGCAGAAGAAAATTTAAATATATGCTTTTATTAATGAACGTATAATATAATAATAATAAATGCTATATAGATATAAAAAATATTCCCTTCTATTTAGTATGAAAAATAAAATTTTTAAGTCTCATTTTTCTCTTAAAAATATAGTCTTCTCTTTGCTTTACATGAAGAATAAGAAATAGCAGTCAAACCATAATGCTATAAGGCTTAAAGCATTAAGACTTGTCTGTTATTTTTGCTTTAAGGCTCAACTTTTTTTTTGCAATTATATGATCACATCTTTATTTTAAAATCATGCCATTTATTTTTCAGAAGCAAAACATCAGTTAGTGTTCATCTTCCTTCTATTCTGTATATCAGTGGTCTCAAACTGACAGCCTGCAAAGCAATTTTATACAGCCCACAAAGATGTTTTAGCTATTTTTGTTTAAATACATTTTACAGTCAAAAAATTAAATTGTTGGGAGCACAAATAAAATAAAAAAATTTAATACATTTCCTACATCTTAAATCCTGTGAAATTATTTCAAATGAAAAATCACAAGAATATACAAAAAAAAAAAAAAAGAGAGAGAGAGAGAGAGAGAGAGAGAGAGAGACAGAAAAAAAAAAAAAAAAATATCATTATTGTGACAAGAATTCAAAGATTTTAATTATTTGGAATTTGATTTTACATCATTTTCATTATTTTTTAAAACAGATGTGACTAAGGCACCAGTAATTCTGAAAATGGAGCTAATTGATTTGCTATGTGATGTACATTTGAAACAAAAATTTGAAGATAATGATTTGGTAAATTTTTATTCATGTCTGTCAAAGAATAAATATCCTGAATTAAGAAATTTTGCCATGAAAATAATTGCATTGTTTGGGAATACATGCATATACAAACATTCTTTTCGCAGATGAAAATGAACAGATCTAACAAAAGAAATCCATTGACTGATGAACATCTGCAATCTTTAACAAAGAAAGATTCCAGTAATTTGTCTCCAAGGCTATAAATTTTAGCAGATTCACTTAATATCAGGTGTCAAGTTGAAAATAAAAAACTGTTTTATAATCTGATAATTATATAATGTTATTTCAATACCTTTGTAAGAAAAAATGAAAGCAATTACAAATAAATATTTTCTTTTTATTATAATTTTGTTTAAAAATATTCAGCCCTTCATTTCCTTTTGAATAGTGTATTCGGCCCTCATGTAATATGAGTTTGAGACCACACAGCTGTATACCATATTGTTAGCTCAGTAGTGGTTAGGGCTACAAAATGATAAAAATATAATTGTTAAATCCTCATGACAAAGGAAATCTAAAAGATGACAGTCATCAATGATTGCAATATATTAATATACAGAGAGAATTACTTTAATAAACAAAGATAAACACTTGAAAGACACTTGCATATGCTGGTGAATTTGAATGAAATATATATGATCTATACATTTCAATCAAATTCAATTGTAATAAACAATAGAGAAAATAACTGTAGTGAACTGATTCAGATTAAACATATCCTTGAATTATTAAGTTTTTATTGTATATGTTATCCAATATTTAAATGTTTGGCATGATTTTTATTTTAAACTTCAAGTGATAAACGACAAATGTTTATTAAACTGTTATCTCCATAACTAATAAAAAAAAATTTTAAATATCATTAAAATCATAATCCTATAAGTAATGTCAGAATTTATATTTAGAAAAACAGTGTGTTTCAAATACTTTAATGTTATTTTAAATATCATTAAAATCATAAACCTATAAGTAATGTCAGAATTTATATTTAGAAAAACAGTGTGTTTCAAATACTTTAATGTTATTTAATACCCCTGTAGGCTCCATTATTATTAATTATTTCCTGTAATGATTCATAATCTTCTAAACAATGCATCTATAAAATTCTTTAGGCTGGGAAGAAAATAATGCAAAGAGAGTGGTTTCATGTGTTTTGGGTACTTTTCCATCAAGATGGTTTTTCAAACTTCAGAATAGATGGTAATCAGATGAATGAGGTCTAGAGAATAAGGATGATGTGGAAGCTTTTCCCAGTCCAGCTTATCAATCTTTGAAGATATAATTCTTGCTATATGATGTCATGCATTATCCTGATGAAATGTATACTCATAAGCCAAACTCTATTTGTTTGTAGTCTACAAGGAACTTAAGTCTTTCTTCTAAACATAATAATTTTTCAACATGTTTATTTGTTAACTGCGTTGGTTCAACCATGATGACTTTCCAAAGTTTTACACTGTTAATTCTAATTTAATTAATTACAACTAGCCAATTAGCACGAATTAATATACTCAAAGAAAAATTACTTTATTAAATGCAAAGTAGTGCTTTCAGAATTCTTATATTCCCTCTTCAACTTTACACAACAAAAACAATTCTGTTATAATTCATTAGCATTGATTCACAACTAGAACAACTTTATATAGGGTACACATCAAGCACACTTCCTAAAAGAATTTTGAAACATAAATACAATATAGAAAAAGAAAAAAACCACTACTGCTTTGGCACAAAGAGCTTTAAACAGTAATCTGCATATAAATTGAGAGAGTGCAAAAATTATGAAAACATATGAAAATCCACATATAAGGAAGGTGGGAAAAATCTCTTGTTATATTAAAAAAGTAAAAAAAACTAATTAAACCTATCAACATTTTAGATCTAGGTGAACTGAACAGTGCCTGGAGGTTTTTTAAACTAATAATTTACTGAAGTTTTATGAAAAAAAATCGTATTATTGTATTTAATAATAACGTGGAACTTTGGGATTTTGCGGTGATATCAGAATTTCCGACACCAGTCTAATGTTGGCGTGCAACACTAAACAAACAGGCGTGAGCCTATGAGCAATATGTGGCTGTGGGTAAGGACAGGAGAATGAACTCTGCATAGCACTTATGACTCAGAGACTATGGTATAATGACCAGACTCCATTTTATTGAGAGAGAGAGATTCTCTATAATCTTTGATCCTGCAACATTAGGTTTAACAGTGCTGCTACAGGAGAATAAATGCCTACTTCTTATTCTTGACAAGAGATCACTATTTCTTCTTGTTCAATGAATAACAGTTCTTTAGTTTTTTAGAGAGGTAGATACACTGAGTTATTAGTGACACTAGAAGTTGGAACTTGTTCTTTCATTGAGAAGGAAGATCTTTCTACTTTGGACAAGGATCTAGTTGATTTCTCCTGGGATGAGGATTTAGTTGATTTCTCCTGGGATAAAGATCTAGTTGACTTCTCCTCTGACAAGGATCTTGTCCCCTCTCCTTTTGGAATGAGGATTTTGTCTTCTCTCCTTTTAGGACGAGGCTCTTCTTTGACTTCAGAATCCTTCTCCCGGATTTAAATAGCAAAAGTCCATATGCATGCATCTGTCATGCAGATAATAATTTCCTTCAGTTAGAGGACGTGATTTATCAGAAGGTGATCTTACATGTGGATGTTCTGCGTCGATTTAACTTCTTTTTCCTTTTTTTGGAATTGATAAAATATTTAGATAAGTTTTTGCTTCCTCCAAAAGAAGTGAAGTTTTACTAGATCATGACTTCATCATTGATAGGAAAACAAAACATTTTAGTAAAATTATAACGTAACAGGAAACAATTTTGGTCTATTCAGACTGGCTTTAAACTTATTACAGTGGTCGGAAACAGGTCGGATCTTTACAATAATTTAATTTAAAAACTTTTTAAAATAAAATAAGAAAACATGTTTACTGTGATGCGTGATTTTGTTACTTTAATAATTATGTTCAAATTTAAATATTAACGAATTGGAACAGAATTATTTTTGTTCCAGATCCTCTGAATGGAAAACTGAAGCATTTCCACACGGCTAAATTCATTTTTTATTAAAAATTCAAAGACTCATCCAACATGTAGATGATAAAAAACAAAATATATTTTACTAAATATTTATTTATGACTAGTAAACCCGTTGCAGCTATGCTGGCAACAAAAGAATATGTTGGTGATCGATGAATGATTTTATAATTTAATGATTTAAAAATTTTATATAATTATTAGACAAAACTTCTTTGTTATTGATGAAGTTTGTCTTATTAATTAAGAACATATTTCTTTATAAAAATTAATTACAGATTTTACAGGATAACTAGAAAGAACAAATTATAAATTATCTGAAGCACTTGTTGGGGTTGATGCAATATATAATTAACCATGAGAAAATACATTTTTTCTAAATAAATTCCAACTGAATTCAAAGATTCATCTTGAATCTTAATTATTTGATTCCATTGGGAACTTCTTTGCTATTCAAATGGAAAATCATGATCACTTAATTCATTCTGGGAATTAAAGCATGTTCGCCAACTTGATACACATTAATTTGTTTCCTTCCAATCATTTCCTCAACGATTAATTTAGCGCTTGTTGGATAATCAGTCTGCTGTTGCCTTTTTCTTAGCAACGTTACAATTATTCTGCATTTTATATCCAATTAATTAGGAATAATTCCAGAAGTTTCTATTGAATTTAATTAGAATACTCCACTGGGATTAAAGTGTTTCCAGGGGTTAAAAGATTTCCAGGGCAAAGCCAGGGGTGTTAAAAGATGTTGCTGGGCCCGGGAGAAAAATTTATGTTGGAAAATAATTTTAAAGTTATATTTTGGGGCAATTTATTATCCACTTCGGACTTTAAACTTCAGCACCTTCCTTCTACGATTAATTAGCACGTAAAAAAATTGAGGGAAGCTATCAGACCCCTTTGAATCCCGGGCCTGGCAAATTTTACCTCATCATCCTCTTCTTCTCGTTGGCCCTGCTTTCGCTGTTCATTTGAAAGTGTATCTGCCTCGAAGCCACAGATTCTCGAGGCACACTGCTATGAACCTTTCTTGACATCATTAGACACTATCCACTGACAAACAATCGTACAGTTTAGAAACAGAAAAATTCAGTTGTTTTTCTTGTTCAAAAATATGATGTCAGTACGTAGTGGATCTAAAGTCGTTCAGATACATTAATATGGATATAGTTGCAATGATTACAAAGCTCGCAAAAGTAGTACCAAATGAAAGAGACAATCTATAGGTTAACATTCATAAAAGAATATGAGATGAAATTCAGTACTGTTTTAATTTAAAATTATGCATATCTTTTCATTTCATTTTCATCTTTAACACAATGGAATCGATGACTATGCACTAAATGAAGTATCAGTAGAATGGATTGTTAACTCTAATAAATAGTCATTATTATGGCAATCTACTCGAATATTTCACTGATTTGACTCTTGTTTCTTTTTGTGATGGTTGACTAATAGATTGACCTCTTTCGGTTGATACTACTTTTACCAGACTTTACAAAATTAAAATTGTACCATCTTGCAGCTCAATTCATCTTGCAGGCAAGTTATTTTGGGTATTTTTTGTTTCTATTACTCTTCTTTTGTTGTTTTATTACTGTTCTTTAGTCTAACCGATGATCAATCTACATGTGCTTATTTGTTATTCGGAGAATGATCGCTAACATATGGTGTTCATCGTGAATTTTTCACCAACTGCCTAATTTTGACACGTGACTATAGATTGTTTCCTTGACCAACTGAGACATCTCTTAGAAAAATTTAAGGATGGCATATTTTGATATTTCATATAAAGAAATGAGCTATCAACTAAAGTGAATGCAATGGCGAATAGTTGAGAGATGATGATGTAATAGGACTGATTGACTGTCAATTACTTCACTCACTGCCACTGAATTTCCTTAAAGTTATTGAAAGTATCTACTAGCTGTACAGATTATTAAGGTGAGATTATAAAACAGTTTTATTTTTTTGTGCGAGAAACATCGTTGTTTAAATTAAAAAAACAGATATTGAAATAAAATGGAATATGTTTGTATAATATTTTGCTTGTTTGCTCTTTTAAGTATTATATATTCTTCTTAACTATTAAATTATATGTAATTATGATCTGAGAGATAAGACTTAATTTAATCTGATAGAAAGCCAACATTTCAGGCGGACACATCACGCCATCTATTGAATAAGTTATAAGTTTTGTCGATATTTGATTTTTTGAAACGGTTATTTAAAATATATGTTTAATAGTCAAAATAATAGACTTATACAAGCACTTTTTAGCAGTAGATATACTAAAATTTATTTCATTTTGCGAAATACTTTCAGCTAACTGCCATCTTCAGCGCAACTTACAAAAGTAAATAAACACACTTCAAACCTTACTGACCATTACAGAAGCTTGACTCTAACAAATGAATAACACATTAAAATTACCTAACAATGTACAATCTTTTCATTTTATAATATTAGTATATTAAATAATTATCCTAATGAATAAAATAAACTAACAAAAATAATTTTTTTTTTCTTTAAATATAGTCAACCATACATGTAGTATTAAAAAAAAAAAATTATTATTTTTGTTAGTTTATTTTACTCATTAGGATAGTTATTTAATATACTTATATTATAAAATGAAAAGATTGTACGTTATTAGGTAATTTTAACGTGTTATTCGTTTGTTAGAGTCAAGCTTCTGTAATGGTTTAGTAAGGTTTGAAGTGTGTTTATTTACTTTTGTAAGTTGCACTGAAGATGGCGGTTAATCAAAAGTATTTCACAAAATGAAATAAATATTTTAGTATATCTACTGCTAAAAAGTGCTTGTATACGTCTATTATTTAATGAGTTTAAGCGGTTTGTTTTATAACTTTTAATAGTCAAAAACTCTAAGTTCAGCTCATAGAGACTCAAATCAAAAGGATTTATAAAATTTCATTGTATAGTCTTCGAGCTATTTCAGTGTAAAGTTGTATGTGACACTAATGAGAATAAACAAATTATTAAATAGATTGCAATATTAATATATTGCACTTCTTATCATTAAACTTTTTTTCTAAAGCTAAAGAGGGAATATAAGAATTCTGAAAGAACTACTTTGCATTTAATAAAGTAATTTTTCTTTGAGTATATTAATTCGTGCTAATTGGCTAGTTGCAATTAATTGAGTTCATCTCATTGAATCCCATCCTTCATTTGACTGCTGACCCTATTATGAGTGTGGACAGCCAGTGATTAGTTTTGAAATTTCCCTGCCACTTAATATTTTCAAAGTGAAAAGAGATATAAAATCCATAGAGAGATCTAATCACAATATGGACAATCCACAATAGTCCCTGAGACTGCCTTATCATTTAGCATCCTTTGTTTTGAAAAGTGTATAAAAATTAGAAATAAAGAAAGAAAATATCCTAATAAAGCTAATGCCTGTTGTTATTTAGTAATTTCAATAAAGTAGTTTTTGAGGAAAATGATGATTATAATAATTCACATAAACCTAAATTATCAAGCCAAATTTTAGCCCTTGAAACCGTAACGGCTAATTTTAATGATTTGAAATAATTTAAACTAATGTTAGCTCCATCTCGTAGTTAGAATAATTATTAATTTTACAGATCAATGAGTGGCGCCATCATTGCCTGGCTAGTGCCATAGAGGGCCCGTAGCTAGATTTAGCCCGGCCAGGTGTGGATCTATCGGCAAAAGTCCGATGTAAGTAATCAAAAATCGTTGTAAATTAATATAACTGTCCGAAGAATCAATCTGCTTGTTGGCCTCGGTGGTCTAGCGGTTATGACGTTGGGACGTTAGCCCAAAGGTCCCCGGTTCGATTCTGGGCCGAGGCAATTTTTTCTTCGGATAAATTAGTTAAAAATTCTAGTTCAATTATTAATTAATAGATGGCGCCACTCATTGATTTGTAAAATTAATAATTATTCTAATTACGAGATGGCGCTAACATTAGTTCAAATTATTTCATATTATTAAAATTATTTCCGTTTCGATTTCAAGGGCTAAAATTTGGCTTGATAATTTAGGTTTATTTGGATAATAATTCACTATGAACATTATCAAAACCAATGATATGATTTGTTATAGACTATTTCATTATGAGTAAAATAAAGACAACAAATTAAAAAATATCAATTCAATGAAAAATATCATTTCATAAGAAATAGTATTTTTCAATGATTTTGTTCATAGAAAAATTGATATCCCTATTAGGAGATTCTTGTATATTGACTTATAGATATTAAGATTTAAATTCTTTAAAAAATTATTTTATATTTCTTTTATTTTTATGCTTTTTCTCAATTATTCATGAACTATTAAATAGTGAGATCATTCAATCAATTGTAGAAAGGTCAGTTGGATTGTGGAGGATGGAGATAAATGGACTGGGCCCAAAACTTCTTATTCTTATATAAATTTTGAGTTTTCAATCCAGATCCTCTGAATGGAAAACTGAAGCATTTCCACACAGCTAATTCATTTTTTATTAAAAATTCAAGAAATCATCTAACACACAGATTATAATATTTATTAAATGTTTTTAGAATTTGGGACTTTTCTATGAAAAAAAGCACTTGTATAATGCCCTGATATTGTTGACACTATATATTCCTATATGTTAATAAAGTGTCTTATTCACTTTCAAACTTTCATTTTTTATATATTTCTCATAAAAATAAGGTAAAGTCTTATAAATCAAATTTTTGATACATATTATACTTGTTCACATATATTGATGCTTCATAAATGGGAGTTTACCTGTACTTTCCTAATTATAAAAATCAAATATTATTTAATATAAATATTTTCTATAAGTAATTAATAAATTAATAATTTAACTTACCAAAATGCCATATAATTTATATTTTGGATTTTTATGATATTCTACAAAAGAATGTAGTTCTAGATCAGTAGGAAAATCAACAAATGTTTGTAATTTCTCTCTCCACATTCCATCAAATGAAAACCTATATAAAAATATAAATAAATTTACCTTTTTTAAATCTTATTTTAAGGAAGTGATTTCATGATTTTTGTAAATATTTTATTAATATTTTTCTATAATGATGATAATTTTCACTTTAGACTTGAACAAATAGATTATTGTTGTTTTGTTAATATAATAGCCACTACATTGGTAGTGCTTTGGAATTTCTGGTATGTCACTAGTTTCTTGTTTGTGAGAGTTTTTGATAGATAAAAAAAATAATAATATAAATAAGCAAAAGTGGAAAATTTAGAACACTGGCATGATGATGATGATGTCTATAGTTTCATTGTTACTAAGATTATCTGCTGTGTACTTACTTCTAATTGCAAAATATATATAACCCTTCAGCAAGTTACATCTTATTACATAAAGAAAAACCATAAACAAAACATCTACAATTCCATAACATTGTTGGTTTTAAATGTAATTCTTGTATGTCATAGGAAGAGGACTAAGAAAGCCAACAATGTTATTGAATTGTAACATTTTTGCTTTTGTTTTTCTTTACATCATAAAATTTAATTTGCTGAAGGCATATATATGTTTTGTAATTATGAGATGATGATGTCATAGTGGCATTAAGCATCAGAACTTTTGTAATATCATTCATTGTTGCATAATGACATCACACACACTGATGATGTCATCCATTGTTATGTCATAAATCCAAGGACAGCTCATGCATAAGCACTGCAGAACCTTAGCACCCCCAATTTTTCTCAATATATAAATACATTTATTAATTTATTTATATGTACTTGTAATAATTAATTTCATCATCATTAATCATATACAATTCTGTTAATTTGTATAAAAAAATAATAAAAATCTATCTTGTAGTACTTAGGAAAGTGAAGGATGCTAGCAGTATTGTGTTTACCACAGTGCTATATTGCTACTTGTGCAAGCATATGCATATCATAATGACATGAGTAGATGCGAATTATTAGCATAATGTGGTACTGTCTGTCGCACAGTTCCACTGTTGTTTATATGCAGGTTGCACCAATAGTAGTGTGTTGATAGTGCTTATTGTGTTTATTCTCTCTCTTTAAATATTTTGACATTACATTTGACATAACATTCTGAACTATACTAAACTGTATAATTTTATCAACAATAGATAATATTTTTTCATTTTTATTTTTTTTTAAATTTTTTTAAATTTTTACCATAATTTTGCTATTTTATCCAAATACATATACAGGATGCTTTACATACAGCTTATATAATAATTTCAATTATGGTTTCAATATATTCCTTATGGCATTGAACAGAATTCCATCACAAATGTGGAATTTTGTGCAATTATGCTTTTTAAAATTTTTTCATAATAATAAAATTAATCAATTAATTAAACATTACCTTTTAAGATGAATTACTAAAATCTTTGGGACTTTACATATAGTCATTTTTTTCTTTGCTTCTCTTTTATGAGCACATTGTGGACAATCCCAAGCAGCATCTCCTTTCATTATTTCTTCTTTAAGAAAGACTTCAAAACAATCCTTAATAAAAATTTTATAAATGAGTCCTTCATAGTTATAATTAGTAAAAATAAATGAATTTTAGTAAATAGCCCAGAAAAAATGCTGAACTATTTACTAATATTCATTTATTTTAAATTAAATTCCATTTTATTAATAAAAAAATTTTTATTTACTTTTGACTCTTTAATACTTGTTTAAATCTAGCAATATTTCTTGATTATGAGTTGATTATTTCTCGATTATGAATTTTTGAAATTTCTCCAATTATTATTATATAAAACTCCCTATATAACTACTGATCAGTCATAATATTTCTCACAGTGCTACATTAAATTTCATTTTCTTAGTTTTGTTTCTGGTTTATGATGAAAAGTAATTTGAGTTTAGGATGTAGAAAATAAATTCATCACCAAGGAATCAAGATTATTTATGATGTTCATTAATATTTTAAAATGAGAAAGTTAATGAAGGATCTTTATAATTATAATAATTACTTTAATTACATTATAAGCATATAAAAAGTGTAATCTGATTAGAATCAAATGTCCAATTAATAAATAAAAATATCATGTGATGGGTCTTGGGAGAAGCTACATTATAAGAACTAAGTTAAAGTGAAAATTTTTAATGGATTTTTGATTCTCCTTTTTATTTTATGTGATTATAATAAAATTTGTATTTCTGTACAAATTAAATTAAAATTTTCTTCTAAATGGTTCCATGATAGCCCTGAATTTTTATAAATTATTTTCATTTCAATAAGTAATTAACATCTACTAATTCTATTATGCATACTATCTGACTGGCCATTCTATTTTGTTTGTACTTTCTGTTAATTGCTAATAAACATCATTAAAATAGGAAAAAGTAAACAATATTTCCATCTTCATTGTTATCGGTTTAAAAAACTATGATAATCATGTTTGACAATTTTTTTAAGGAAAAACTTTAAATATACAAAGTATAGGTTTCAATATAAATTCTTTAGTGTCTATTCCTCTTCATAGTACCGTTTGTGTTTTGTTTAAGTTTATTTGGCAATGTACATAAGAAAAATGTCATTGTTTATGCAAAAGTATTATCACTCATTGTATTTATTATGCTAATCTCTCTTTTATCCCTCCAAGCAAAAATTGACATATAATTATTTTTTTGACATGCTTCCATTTTGCCAAGTTGAAGTTCTGAAGATGAAAAATTTTTCAGAATGCCTGTCTGGTTTTTTTATTACAGTACAGTATCACATATGTCTTCAGAATCAGTATCACTTATTACAGTATCAGTATCACACAGTCTGTGCTTCAAGTAATTATTTTGCAAGTGAAGGAGTAAAAAGAACAATCTACAAATACTTTATAATTTTTCCCAAAGAGAGGTTCCATCAAAGTCATGACAACTTTCTCTCCTTTGGAACTTCTGTCATCGACATAAATTGATGAACTGCAGATACATAGTAAAAAGTTCCATATATATCAAGAATAATTCTTGCATAACTTATAACTATTTATTACAAACCCAATTTGTTTTGTAGAGATGTATTGTTTGAAATTAAGCCAGCCTTTCCAAAGAACAAATGACTTGTTTATGCAGACATCTTTTGGTAAATAATTATTCTAGAAAGTTTTTAGGAGTATATCATTGATAGTTCTTATTTTGTATAAGTAGTTATCTCTTATATTGTCTGCCAAATGCAAGTTAAAGAGAAGAGTTAAAAATCTATGTTTTGATATTGGCACTCCAAAAATTGGAGTGGAGTATAGGCATTAGAGTTATGAAAATAATTTGTATTAACTCAAATATTGCTGTTATTTGGCCTTGAAAAGTACTGAAATAACTTTATATAGTGTGTTTTGTAATATATTTCACAATTAAATTAATTAGAAATTTCTTATTTCACAGATATGAACAAAAAGTTCTAATTATAAAGAGAAGATATTTTATGTAATCACTGCCATCTTAAAATACTGTTGTAATATATTAACTAACTATATAATTTTACATAATATTGGTTGCTAGAACATTCTGCTATCATATTGTTTAAAATTATTGAAGAGTTTTGAAATTTGAAAGTAAAATTTCATGTTCATAACTAGAATGTGTGTAACTAGAGGAGCACTTATATATTGATCTGTATTGAAATACAATGTTATAGTTAGTTTTTTATTATCCCCATTAAGATAATTAGCCTCAAAAACTCTCAAATTTCCAAAATAGTTATGTCCTTTCATTGTTTTAATCAACACTTAAAACTAAGAATGATGGTAGAAATAGTATTATTTGTGTACCTGTTTGTTTCTGTGACAATTATTTTTATAATTTCTTTATTGAGAAAATGCTGAAAACATTCGAACAGTATTGATGTTACATTAACATTACATACCACTTTTGACAGGGCAGAAAAACATTACAATAGAAGACTGAAAATGTGTTATAATCCATTTGATTGGGTCATTGCTGACTCCTGAACCTCTTCCTCTTTTGAAGGTATTGAAGTTTTTTGTTGTACAGTTTTTTGATTCTTGTAAAAAGACAACTTATGGAGATAGTAAAAACAGGACATTTCCTCCTGGAATTAGTCGATAGCTCTTATAATTCAAAATCCGGAGAGAGACAGGCACAGATTTAGCAGAGATGAATAGTGCTAGTAATTCGGAAAATGGAGAAACGGAGATGGCACAAATTCAGCAGAGATGGATAGCACTGATATTTTAGAATTTATAGAATGGAGAGGGACACAGCAGAGATGAAAGTCAGTGCGAAAACTACTATAGTAGCAGTAACTGTGGTATAGCTGTTGTAGTTGATGTTTCAACCATTTCATAGGGGAGATTTGATCTATATATCCATATGAACAAATTGAAAGTATTAATAAGTCCAATTCTGATTCAAAAGTTTTCTCAAAATACATCAAAGTTGCTAAGGAGACATTTTTCTTCAACTTTTATTTCACTCAAACTTTCTTCTATACAAGAAACAGTTTAAATGGCAAAGAAAACTTCCATACCTCACACATCAGACTTTCTTTAATGGAGCCATTATTAAAATTTGAATAATATACAAAATAAATTCAGTTATTTGAAAAATACTAAACTTTTCTAACTATGAGAACAATGGTAGAGAGTGACTGATTCTTTCAGAAAAAGAACATAAAGTGAGCTATCTAGGACTCAAATAAAGAAAGCTAGAAAAAAGCATTTTCATAAAGTTCTATAATTGCATATTTAATATTTCAATAAAAATTGGAAATGATTTACATTTAGCAATATTTATTTGAAATATTAAATATGCAGTTATAGAACTTTATGAAAATGCTTTCTGAAATGAATTTCTTTATTATACTTGCTTTATATTTGGTTTCTTTGGACTTTATAAGTGATTTGATTAGAGATATTTCAAAAATATTGTTGAATTAGAATGAAACAACTAACTAAAGAAGTGTTGTATGTCAACATGGATGCCATTATTGCAAAACTATTAATATCTATATCATAAATAAAAATTTCTATCATAAATAATTACCATCATAAGTATAAATTGTAACATGGTCTCTCATAGTTGATTAGACTTATTTGTTTTTATTATAAGTCAGGAATCCCTTCTACTTAAGTAATTCAGATAATTATTTAAATAATTATATTTACAATGGAGTATCATAACTTTTGATATTCTAATAAACAAGGAAAAGAGCATTATTAGCAGATAAAACTGAAATTAAATGGAGATATTTACAAATTATTCATTTCAATGTTATGTTAATATTACGTTTTCATTATTTTTGTAATTATATTTAAATTCATAATACAGTTGGACCCCATTAACACATGGTTCAGTAACATGCGAGTCTGCTTGACACATGGTTTTACCATGGCTCCCTTGATAAGCAATCTTCATAAGCAATCACTTCTAGACACTAGACATCTTTATCATTAAATCTCGTGATCAGTGAGATTAGCTGCACATTCAACAATTTTGTATTTGTCAAATTTTAAGAGTTATAAAGATTTTTCAGTTATAAGTGATTTCCATAATAATAAAAAATAATGTCGAAAGACTGTAAACATAAACCAAAGGCTTATACAAAAGAAAAACTCAATGTTATTGAATGAATTCAAAAAAGAGCAAGACAAACTGAAATCTCACAGAAAATTCATATCAATATTGAAACTTATATTATCGCTCAATTTATATTAATATAGTACTGTAACTTGCGGTTCACTTAACCCACGGTTTAGTAACCATGGACCCTGACTACCGTGTGCTAACAGGGTCAGATTGTATATATATATTACAAGTATACCCCGCTGTAACATAATAATTGGGATCAAAAATCTCTGCACTAAGCAGAAATACATTAAGTGAGTATAAGAATTACACTACAAACAGTTTAAATGGGTCAATATAAAAAGTTGGCAATATATTTCTAATTTTAATTTGTGAAGAATCAAATATTTCCCAATTGTTTCATGAAGTATTATATTATTTTATTTCTATTACCATTTTAATTATTATTTAACTTTTAACAATATTTATTCAACTTAACAGTCATGAAAATGCATCAATAATGGAACTGGCTATCTTTCATGACATAATATTAATTCAACCAAAGGATATTTGATTAATGTCAAAATAAGTTTAACAACAACATTTATTAAGATGTTATTTGTCATAATTAAACTTTTTATTGCATATTTCTTTTTATCTTTCATTATTAATGTTCTATTGTGAATGAAAGACTAGAAGCTAAAATGTGAAATGCTTTTTATTTTTTATGCAGTTAATGTTTTAAATAAACTTTACTCTATAATTCTATTGTAAATCTAGAATAAAAATTACTTTCCATTTTTGTTTTGCAGTATTTTTTATTTTAGATTTACAATAAAATTGGAATGATTTTTTCCATATCCATAAATCTGATATGAAAAAAAGAAAAAATTATATAATTAAATTGGTAAATTGATGATGTGCAAAAATCAAATAAATACAATACATTGATGACATTTTTGTGATTTGGAAGGAGGTAGAAAAACAGAAGCCCTAATGAATTTATTTACGCTCCCAAGCTATGGCTTAAAACTGTCCTTGGAGCAAAAAGACAAACAACAAATCCATTTCCTAGACATTAATTTAGAAATAAAAGAGCTTTCTTTTATGACTACCATTTACAGAAAACCAAATAGTGTCGCAGTTATCATACCTGAGTGGTTGAATGATAGGTGGCACCATAAAAAAAGCTGCCCTAAGATCCTTAATATGCAGGGCCCTCATGCATTGTAGTAATGAAGAATTATTGAAGGACGAAGTATGTTTAATAAAATCCATAGCACAAAAACATGGCTACAACGGAAATTTAATAAATAAATTATTCAAAGTATTAAGAAGAAAGGGAAAGAATTAATGCTGATGAGAATTTAGTCCAGGGGAGTGCTACAAATGAGAGAACAGAGAGTGAACAAAACCTTAATTATGCTGTGGTACCAGACACATTAAGAGACTTCAAAACTGTAAACAGGTTAATAAACAAAGGAAATAGAAAATCTACATATAAGAGATCACTGATAATCTTCAGTCTCCTAAGGAATATAAAAGATACATATAACCAAGAAGAACAAACAGGAGTATACAGTATAAGATATACTCCTGTTTATTCAGGCATAGGAGAGACATAAAAAATACCAATATATCGACTGCCCTAGCGAGAAGAGCATATGAACATGATATAAAAATAAATTGGGAAGAAAGCAAAGTGACGAAACAACTTAAAGATGTGAACGAGCTATATATGGCAGAGGAGATATAAATTTATGAAGGTAGGAGAGATGGATTAGTCATAAACAATAGACAGGTAAATAGTATCTCAAAAGTGTGGAGGTTCGCTTTAAGAGGAGTCCCCTACTTTGATAATGATGCATGACACCTTCTATTGAAAATGCAAAGAAGCAGCTCTAGAAGTCAAATAAAAATAAGAATAAAAATAAAAAATATTTTAATTTTTTATTTTTATTCTTATTTTTATTTAAGTCCATTTTAATTCTTAATTTATTATCTTTTATATAAAATTAAAACAATAATGTACTAAGCATATGAAAATAATTACGAATATTCAAATATTTAAATCCTATGTTCTTTGTTCTAGAATTATACCATTCTATTTCTAATTTAGTATTATTTGTTCCTCTTCCAAGCTTTGTAAGAGTTGAAGATGGCTTAAGAGCCAAAAACGTTTCTTTAATTAAAATTTTCTATATAAAAGTGTTATACTAGTCTGCTTTTTAGTGCTGTGAACTGGTTAATATTTTAGTTAAATACTGATTAAAGCAGTAAAGAAATTTTTAAATTTGAAATACAATACATATAAGTTTTGCTAATTATAATCAAAATAGAATATGAAATAATTAATATCACAGTGTAAAACTTTGATAAAAAATAATTACTTTATATTAATTTAAATTTTACAAAACTAAGCAATACATCAACATTTATGTAAGATATTTTATTGATGCAATTATTTGTTGAGAAATTTCATAAAATTAATATAAAGCAACTATTATTCATCAAAGTTTTATGCTTCATTGTTCAACAACACTTATTTTATATCTTATTTTACTAAAATAAACAAATACAACAAACAAACAAAAGAACCATTTCTTTGATTCTTACACACTATCAATTTACTCAAGTAATTCCATTCCTTTTTCCCTATTTTTTATTAAAGGAACTATGGATGCAGAAAATTATTCAAATTTTATTATATATCTAGATTAAAAGCTCAATTATATGGCAAAGTTTATTTAAATTATTAATAGCACAAAAAATAAAAAGCTTTTTTGTATTTCAATTTTTAAAATAAAAGCTGATGTTCAGTATAACACAAAAAAATTTTTTTTGTGTTACCACTAGAATTTCTATATATTATAAAAATGCTAATTTCAATATTTTTTAAATTGTAACTGAAATTTATTAAAATGAATTTAAATTTTCCCTAATGATAAACACCTATTTTTTAAATTATGAGCAGTATAGATTTTCCATTGTTTCATTTAATAAACAATGTTAAAATAATGTATAGATAACATATTGTTTCCTATTTTAGGCTTATATATTTCAAAATAATAATATTTTGTACAAATATGCACTATTATTAAAAAAAATAATATATTGACAGATAGTTGTGTTGGGAATTGCTGTATAATGCAGTCATGCAATTTCTGATATTTCTAATAAAATTTTCAATAAATAATAAAAATGCCTAATAATCATCAATATTTAACAAATATTGATGATTATTATGCATTTATCTGGTTCACAAGATTTTTGTTTTGACAATAATTGGGTGATGGATGCATTTCATATTTCATTAATTGCAATGAAATTCTTTTTGCATATTTTATTTTATTATGCTTTTGTTTATCTTATCTCGAAGATTGAATAATGATTGCTATTGCAAAAAGCTCAATTATCATCATTATTTCTATCTGACATAATAATGATTTGTTTTTTTTTCCAATTAGGCAATGAAAAGTTTGTTTTGACATCAATCATAAAATGCATCTGGATTTCAAAGAAGTTATAAAAAGAGAAAAAAAAATCATGAAATATATAGTAACTTATACTTTTTTATGTATTAAATAAAAAGTATTTTTTATTATGAAAAATATAAAAACAAAATCATGCCCAGCATAAACTGTACTGCATGGCATCCACCATTTTAGATTATATTGGATTATCAGTTTTGGAATGGTGGAAATTCTTTTTTGTTGCATCAGTAAGTTAGGCAGGGCAACAGTACATTATAATGGGGATGGATATTAAAATTGATTGTATGTTATAGTAAAAATATATTAAACAAGTGTGCATTAAGTGGGGTATACCTGTATTTTTATTATATATTATTTTAAATTAAATTTGCAAACTGAACTTACTTTTAAATAGCATTTTGTAGTTGAAGGAATTGGCAATGAGAGAAGTGAAAATACTTCATAACTATTAGAGGTCTTATTGCAATTTAAGCACATCAATTCTGACTGCAATAAGCCTTCAAATAAATTTGAAATAATTGATTTATTCATTATAATATGATTTTCCCAAAACATTTTCTGAGCTTCAAAATCAGACAAATTGTCTAAATTAAGCCTTTGTTTTGGAGAAATTTTATTCCCCTAAAACAAAAATTATTTAATTAGATCAAATTTTTAGAAATAAATTATTTAAAGCTAAAAATAATAAATAAATTTACCTTGTTAAGATCAGCATGAAGCTTTTCTAAAAGAACTATAAGAAATTCATGAGAATCCTGTTGTTCATAACCAACACAAACTGATAAATATTTACTAACTGTGTTCTGGGGAAAAGAATAACAAATTTTTAATTATTAAAAAAGTAGTTATATAGCAATATAAAGCAAACTGCTTAAAAGCTGTAGTATATTTCATTAATAAATTAGTTATGATATAAATAAAGATCAATAAAACACCAGATATTGAAAATATTTCATAAAATATTGTATAAATGAAAAATATAAAAAAATGTTATAACAATTATGAGCAAGAAAAGATGAAAAATTAGTGTCAAATGCAAAGAAGTGGAAAGATAAATATTCTAAAGAAATTAATAATGAAAATTTTCATAGATAAAAAATAAATTAACTCTTTAACATGATTGTTTATTAAGAGAACAAGTTGTTTCATTTATAAACATTATTCTTTTCCTGAAGTTCATTTGAAAGTTGAAAACTTCTTAAATCAAATATATTGTATATACTTTATTATGGAATATGATAACTTGACTAATTTAATATTGCTTTAAATTTAAATCTCTGGAATAAGATAAAAATTTTTTTAATAGAAACACTAATATTTTGAATATTGTGATAACATATTAAATGCTACATAATTTTATGATACAATTGTTCCCTAGACCATTCCACTATCATAATTTAAAAAATTTTTTCGTTATTTTTGAATTTTTCAAAAATTTGAAAATAAAATGTCTTCTTTATAAGTTTGTAATTCAGATAGTCATAATTAAAGGAATATTTATTACAGAAAAATTTGATTTATATTATTAACATTTTCATTCTGGACATCAATACAAATTAATATATATCAAGACTCAATGAAAAGTCTATACCTTAAGCAGGTACATATATTATTTATTCTTACAAAAATTTTTTTTTTCAATTCTAAGCACTCTTCAGTTCATCTTACTCTATACAAAAAGGAACTATTACATACAAAACAGAATACTATTAAGATCTAGAAAATTTATACGTTTTTCAGATTTTAAATAGTGATTTATTTTTCTTATTGCACTTAAAAGCATTGAACCATAATCAATAATAAATCATTAAAAAAAAAAGAGTAAAAAGTTGTCTGGACTGAAGAGGGAAAAAAATTTGTCTATAACTAATTTTTAGAATAGAATTTTAATATTTATATACTTATCATGATATTTGATGTAAATATAGAGAGATCAAAGTTAAGTAACTGCAGATTAAAGTTAGGTATAACCACAAATTTAAAATTATGATAAATTATGAAATTAGACTGTTTTGTTAGGAATTCTTTTAAAAAAAAGATCAAAACTAAGATTTAAAAGTCAGTGCCTATCAGAGGGGAGCAAGAGGGATGGCTAGCTGTCCTGGGCCTTACAATTTTAGAGTATCAATTTTCACTATTTTAGGAACTTTTTACTCTTGTATATTTGTTAATTTCATCATTTTAAATGCAAGTAAAATGATTCTTGAAAGAGTGAAATAAATCTGTGAAATAAATAAATGTTATAAATGAATAAATATTAATTATCATTGGTTTTTATTTTCTGTCCAGTTTTACTTTAAATATTTTTATTTCAAATAAAGTTCAAAATAATTATCTTATGAGAAGAAGCAAAATATAACAGCACAAGTTCAAGTGAAAGATTGATATATTTATTTGCTAAAGATCTTTTAGCTTAAAAAAGCCATCTTCAATAGCAACTAATAAAAGAATTTGGAATTCTTTTACTAATTGCTACCGAAGATGGCTTTTTTAAGCTGAAAGATCTTTAGCAAATAAATATATCAATCTTTTGCTTGAGATATTTCAACATTTGTTATTACTGATGAAATTTACTTCTTCATTATTAGTCTTTATATAAAATATTGGCCTTAATTTTCTTCAAATAAAGATTTATAGATCCAAATTAGCTTCCAAATTAAACTGATTTATTGCAGTTTTAATATCAAGTGAAATTGTATTATGATTATTCATGCCATCATTCGATATGATTTAATGTTATAATTTTTTAATAATGATGTGTGTTAAATATGCTTCAACTCATTCATTAATTGCAAATATAAAATTACATCCAAAAATTTTCATATTATAATACTCTATATCAGGGGTGGCCAACCCAAATGACCTTGTGGGCCACTTCGGAAAAACATTATAATCCCACGTTTTATTTTAAATTTTGAAAGGCTTCAAAAATATAAGTTATCCTGGGTCTTGCATTTTCTCTAAAAGGCACTGTTAGTAATACATTGGAGAAAATGCATTTGATATATTGTCAGTGATTAGAGACAAAACCAGGGGTGGCCAACCCAAATGACCTTGTGGGCCACTTCGGAAAAACATTATAATCCCACGGGCCACATATAAAAATATATATCTTTATATTAGATTTGGACCCATTACAAACATTTATTGGAGTGAAAATTTAAAACAGAATGAATTATTATTATTGTTTTTATTATTTTTCATGTATATAAACATAGATAATATAATAATAATAATGCAATGATCGAATAATGTTTAATTTATTTAATTAGTGAGATATTTGTTTCTCAACTCTTTCACTTAGTTTTTGCAAGTCGATCTCAATGCGTGTATTTGCACATCGTAATTGATGTTGCAGATTTTTGTTTGTTATGTTTGAGTGCGATTTATGTTTGATAAATTTCATTTTCGAAAAAAACGATTCGCAGGTGTAAATTGATCACAAGGAGACTCTACGGGTCGTGACTCGTCGATTATGACGAAAAAATTTGTGCGTGCAGATCTCCACTAATAAAGTTCATTGGGCCAGCCATTCGACGCAATACTCAAGCAAACTCCAGAAAAAAATTCGTAAAGTTTGACCAAAATCAATTCTGACTTATATACGCACCCTTTAAAATACTACACCATGTAGCCGTAGCCTACTCGGTAAGACGCGCGCTTTATATCCCTATGGTCGTGGGTTCGAGGCGCGATGGTTTTTGTTTTTTTATTTCTTCAAATTTTCTTTTTTTATTTTGTTGTAAATTTATGGGTATGCTTTAATATTTATTTATTTTCAAAAAAAAAATTTTTTTAAATATTTTTATCATGGCTAAAAGCTTCAAATTTGTTACAGTCATTTCTGTTATTAATGTCTATTTCTTCTTATCAAAATCATTTTGTTGTTTGTATTTGGCATACTAGATGTATTAAATTAAAATCAGGTACAATATGTAGGAATATCAAAATTTTCCATTTTATTTCAAATATTTTTACACTTTCCTAGAATTTTCACTATGAAAAATCTTAAAAGTTTTAAAGGGATATATTAATATGAGAGATATAATATTCAAAACTGAATATATTTTACAAATACAATTATATATTATGTGATATTAAAAATAAAATTTTTTTACAGAATTACATATGAGAAATATAATTGATATATGATATAAATTAATAATTACAGATAATACTGAAAAATTATCATGTTACATACACAACACACAAAAATCATTAGTGAAATACAGTAATACCTTGGAGTTATGTAATATATGGGACCTGGAAGCATAATAATGTAAGCTGAAAATTACGGGGTACTAGCAAATTGGGGTACCTACACATTCCCAAATGTAATTTTAGGAACATACATATTAGGTTCTTAATTGGCTCTTTATTACCAAGAAAGCAACAAATTATAAAAGTTTATAATATGTAATTGTAATTAAAGACTCTTAATCAACAAATGAAATATATACATACACATATATGCACTATGTAATTGTGAAATAAATAAGTGGGTGAGGATGAGAAGTTATGTATCTTCAAATTTACATAAGTTGAGTTTACGTAAGTCAAGGTATTACTATACTCCAAACACATTATTCTGAGAAAAACAACATTTACTTAAAAAACTCTAACTGTTTATACAGTAAGACCTCGTTTAATGCGGGGGATACATTCCAAACAAACTAAGCACTAAACGAGGTCATCTTAGCATGTAAATAATGAAAATAAGTGAAACGGGACAGTGAATAAAAAATATACGTACCTTTTTTTTTATTTTGTAACATGTATTATTGCTATTGTATTACATTAATTTAGATATTTTTATTTCTAATATCAATTTGTATTCGTAAATCATTCATGAAAATCAAAAATATTCGAGTAATAATTTGTGATAAGGAAGGTTCTTCCTCATTTGATACTTTTTGTTTTTTCATTAAGAATCATCTAACGAAAAATAGTTTGCCTTTTCCTCTTTCGTTCAGCAGATATCACATCCATGACACTTCGTCTTGTCTTTGAACATCTATCAGAATTTGGATCATTTTGTATAAACTGATCCATAATTTCTGTAATAGTGGCTATAAAATAACGTTGATGAACGATCATAAATGTAAACTGTGACCACAGCAGACTTTCGTATGTACAGCACTAAACTAATATCAAACACATTACGAGACGGCATAGGAGTATCGAAGCAACAAATTTGTGCGATTTCAGATTTATATGAATATGATGGTTTAAATAACCGTGCCAAAGTGAATCAATAAAAAATCCGCGTTATATTGAAACAGCGTTAAACGGAGCAGCGTTAAGTGGGGTCTTACTGTACTAAATGTTGCAATTCTGAGGATAATGTATTTGGTAGCATTTCACTAATGATTTTTGTATCTTTGTAATTTCTTAATTTTTAAAGCACATTAAAAAAGGCTTATGTTAATATTTCTATTTCAAAGTAATGTCCTAGCAATTTTAGAATCATGCCATTGTATATCTATCTACATTATATATATATTTGTACATTCTGTGACTAATGCAGTATAAACATTACTTTTTTGTGTATTATCTTTTTGTTCTTGTTTGTATAAGTGTTTTAATAATTTTTCATATAATGAACACATATTTTATTACTACACTTTAACTCTGGATTAAGAGTTAAATCATTTTATCAAGATCACGGGGATGTCAAAAGTCAAAATGTCAGAATTTGGTTGTTTCATCACACTTGGCATGTGGATCCATGATGCTGAGATCCAGGATCAAAGACTGACCTCAGAAACCAAATTATAAACAAAAATATAAGCATATTTATTTATATATAGCAGTTAACAATAAGATATAAATGATTTAAGTCTAAATGTTATGATATTACATTTATCGAGAGAGAGTTGAGTTCCACTGTAATCTTTCAATACCTGGGAGAGAGATCTCATCACTGTACACTAATCCATGTTGAAATATCCATACTGTAAAACTAAATGTTCACAAATCCATTTGATAGTTTGTTCACATACAGTTCTATCCATTCAACGTTTTTGTCAGTTGTCACCAATGTAATCATCGTTATCATCAATCATCTTTCGCCTCCGTTGGCTACCACCGACGGGGTGGATTAAACTCCCCATCATTAAAGCCTACATTTTGTCACCATAACTTTTTGAACTATGAACTTCTTCCTTTTTTGACTGACTTCTGAATCTCCTTCTCCTCCTCTCCTTCTTCTTTGACAACCAGGAACTCATCATATTTATAGGATTAATCATTTCAATGAACAAGGAACAAACAACTGGGAAATATTTTCTCACGGTTCATAGTTCCCATTTCATCATGATTAGATGATTCACCTTTTATCAGTTTATAATCTAAAATATTTTCTAATTTAACAATTTTCTAAAATAACTAAAAATTACAAAAAATTATTACAATTAAACTCAATGCATTAGAGAGAAAATTTCTATAAAACTAGGGAGTCTGTTCAGGGGTTTCCTGGATCTCACAATTTCTGAAAAATGCTCATAAGCTGAGATGTAAATTGTCACTAAAAACATTATTATACTTTTCTCAGCCCCTAAATATAAAATACTATTCACTGAAAAATGTTAAATATCATCTAACTTATATAAACAACAACAAAATAAATTCTATAATTAGTGTTAATTGCATTATTTAGGTTGTCATAAAAACTTTAATGCAATTTTTTTATAGAAAACACACTAGTGAAGAAGCTGACTATCAGCTTCGAAGTAAGGGTTATAATAACTTCAATTCATGTAGACTGCATAGTGAAGCTGTTGTTTCACTATGCATTTCGGTATCCAGATTCAATTCCAGATCCTATACCCCAAATGTTTATAAAGAAATCTCCATCTAGTTCTTCAATTCCCATTCTTCAACATGATTGTATGGTAAAACAGTCACTTATCACATTGGAGAATCCAGATTCAATTTCAAGTTCCACACCTCCAGATTTTTCAGGAGTCCAGGCTTACAAGGGGAGGTTCAGACATTTGGGTCACCGATTTTTTTGAAATTTTGCATACTTGTAGTAGTCCTCTAAGACAATATAATGTGTAAGCAATAAAGTCACTACTCCAGGATTGTCGAGAAAATCGCACGAGAAGTTTCGTATTGACACTACTCCAGGATTGTCGAGAAAACCGCACGAGAAGTTTCGTATTGAGTACCTGTAATAGTCCCCTAGGACAATATAATGTGTGAGCAATAAAGTGCACTTACTCAAGCATTGTTGAGAAAATCGCACGAGAGGTTTCCTATCGAGTTCATATATTCTTTCGAATGTATCAGTAGCGTAGTGGTTGAAGATTTGCTTTCATAATTGCGTGATTGCTGGTTCAATTTTTAGCTTTGACAATTTTGTTTTATTTTTATTTATTTATTTTATTATTATTATTTTTCTTTTACATTGTTTTATATAAGACTCCAAGTGAGATAATTTTTAGTTAGATTCACTAATTTTATTTTTGTTTCGAATGAAATGAAATCATAAATCTTTTCATGATGTAGTATTTTAAAAGGGCGCATATATAAGTCAGAATTGATTTTGGTCAAACTTTACGAATTTTTTTCTGGAGTTTGCTTGAGTATTGCGTCAATGGCTGGCCCATAAACTTTATTAGTGAAGATCTGCACGCACAAATTTTTTCGTCAAAATCGACGAGTCACGACCCATGGAGTCTCCTTGTTAGTTTTTGCAAGTCGATCTCAATGCATGTATTTGCACATCGTAATTGATGTTGCAGATTTTCGTCCGTTATGTTTGAGCGCGATTTATGTTTGATAAATTTCATTTTCGAAAAAAACGATTCGCAGGTGTAAGTTGATCCAAAAGTGCTCACAACTTTTTGTGCCAGATATCTCAAAATTGGAAAATTTTTCTTTTGTGACATAAGTGTTATAAAAATCTAATTTTGATTCTGATGTTTCAAAAATGTGTTTTAATTCATTATTGCATTGTAAGTCAATAAGTTCCATTTGGAGATATTCTGAGGCAGACTCGACATCGACATGAAAGGGAGATGAATATATTTCAAATAATTTTTTGTATTTGTCTAAATTATGAAACGACTCTCAAAAGCAGCTGCAAGTTTGCTTATTTCTTTTGCGTATTTGATGTAACTGATACATTTTGAATTTTTTAATTCTTTCATCAATGGAAAGTGTTGAACGTTATTATTTTTCAATTGAGATTCAAATAATAATTTCTTCTGAAATGCTTTGATGTGATTAAATGCATCAATTATTAAATTATCTTTTCCTTGTAATGAATGTATTTAATTGATTAAGTTTTTTGATGATATCTACTAAAAAGCATAAATCCAATAACTTTTCATCATTTCTTAATTCTGGTACTGGTATTTGCTTGTCATTCGTAAACAAGTCAATTTCTTGAGGTAACTCATAAAATCGCTGTAAACATCTTCCACGACTCAACCATCTGACACGACTGAAGTATACAACGTCACCATATTCACAATCTAATTCTTTTAGGAACTCCTTAAATTGTCGATGCGAAAGTGCATGTGATCGAATGTAATTCACTGTTTTTATGACTACTTGCATAACATGATTCATCGATAATACTTGGGCACATAGATTTTGTTGATGAATCAAACAGTGGATTATAATTAAATCATCTCTTTTGCAGCAATTATTAGTTTTGTTGTTGGATTCTATTTTTATCAATCAGTAATTTTATAGCTCCTTTTTCTTTACCGATCATAGCAGGTGCCCCATCAGTTGATATTCCAGAAAGGATTTTCAAACACAAGTTGTTTTCACATAAACAGTTTTCAACAGCATGGAAAATATCTTCCCCTGTTGTCATACCTTTCAAATTTATCAAATTTAGCATTTCTTCAGTTACCTGAAATGATTCATTTACTCCACGAACGAATACTACAAGTTGAGCTGTGTCTGAAATGTCTGTACTTTCGTCAAATGCTAAGGAAAAATATTTGAAATCTCGAATTCGATCGCGCAGTTTTACGATAATTTCATTTGAAATGTCATTAATTCGACGACGCACTGTTTGCTGAGATAGACTTAAGTTCGAAAATAATTTACTTTTATATCCTTTACAACAGCTTCCAAACATTCTTTCACAAATTTGCCAAATGTTTTCATCCGAAAATGTTTTCATTTTTTTTGCAAAAATGAAACAGAATAGCTTGCCTTAATAATAATCGTTTACATTAAGGATATTATTGGAGAGTCCATATACCCTTAAGGGTCTTGAGGATTTTATCCGGAAAGAATAAAATTGATTTATCAACATCATTGATAAATCTTGTTGATTTATCAACATCATTGATAAATCTTGTTGATTTATCAATTGTAAGATTCAATTGCAATTGCAACTTCAAATTAATTAATTGCAATCTTCAATCAAATTTGCAATTGCAATTGAAATTGCAATCAATTCCAATTTCAGTTGCAGTTGCAATTGTCTTTGCAAGAATCTTATTGAACAATCAACCAGATTCACATATTGCAATCTTGCAATCAAATGTGCAATTGCAATTGAAATTGCAATCAATTCCATTTTCAGTTGCAGTTGCAATTGTCTTTGCAAGAATCTTATTGAACAATCAACCAGATTCACAGTTGAAGATTCAAGTTTGTTCAACTTGAACAATGATCAAGAATCTTGTTGATTGTTTCTTCAACAATCAAGAATCTTGATTTCAAATGAATCTCGATTTTTAATTTCAATCAACAAGCTTCTTGCTTTTCAAGAATCTTATTGATTGAAATCAAAAATCTTATTGATGGCTGATAAATCAGTGATCAAATATCAACAACAAATTATTATTACAAAGCAAGAATTTTGTTGATAAATTTGTTTTCAAGAATCTTATTGGTATGGTTTCATTTGATTTGTAAGCAGAATGTTATTTTTCTCTTATTATTCACAATAAAAGAAAAATAATGATTAATGGGAATATTACTGGTTTCAAATATTTTTACAATTCAAGTTGTAGTAGATTACTTCTTAACTTGAATCATTACATATATAGAGTAGCCAGACCTCTGCTACGTTTATTCCTAATAAAGAAAACTCATTCGCGAATTAGCTTCCGTATTCTTCTATTAGAAGAAGTAACAAAAGTGTGAATGTTCATATATAAATATTTATAAAAATTTCATAACCACTGTATGGAAGCTCAACTTGAACAATGATCAACAATCTTGTTGATTGTTTCTTCAACAATCATCAAGAATCTTGATTTCAAATGAATCTCGATTTTTAATTTCAATCAACAAGCTTCTTGCTTTTCAAGAATCTTATTGATTGAAATTAAAAATCTTATTGATTGTTGATAAATCAGTGATCAAGTTTATCAACAACAAATTATTATTACAAAGCAAGAATTTTGTTGATAAATTTGTTTTCAAGAATCTTATTGGTATGGTTTCATTTGATTTGTAAGCAGAATGTTATTTTTCTCTTATTATTCACAATAAAAGAAAAATAATGATTAATGGGAATATTACTGGTTTCAAATATTTTTACAATTCAAGTTGTAGTAGATTACTTCTTAACTTGAATCATTACATATATAGAGTAGCCAGACCTCTGCTACGTTTATTCCTAATAAAGAAAACTCATTCGCGAATTAGCTTCCGTATTCTTCTATTAGAAGAAGTAACAAAAGTGTGAATGTTCATATATAAATATTTATAAAAATTTCATAACCACTGTATGGAATCAAATCGAACTGTGTAAGATTATTAGAGGCTTGCTACTCTAATGTAATAGTTCTATTAATAATATCTGATATAATGCCATAGCTGTAATTCTGTTATTCATGATATACGGTAAAATGTAACCGAGACGATTTCATAATTACAGCAGTTTTTGGAAATATAAAAATGAGTATTGATTTTGCGATACGTACTAATTTCTACATATCTGTTCAGTTGACATGAAAAGTTTCCCACTTCGATTTAAGTTTATGCCATGTATATATTTACTTGTTCTCATAGCTTCTGAAATGTTTCAATTTCAATAGTTTCTAATGTTTCAAACAGAATATTAATAACCATATCCGCGATGGTTTACTGATTCTATCCAAATTTTTTGTGTATTGAAATTTGGGATTCTGAATAATCTAAAGCTAACATCCATCCAACTTGAATGTCTTCAGGATAAATTTTCGTCAGTTGACATGAAAAATTTCCCACTTCGATTTAAGTTCATGCCATGTATATATTTACTTGTTCTCATATCATCTGAAATGTTTCAATTTCAATAGCTTCTAATGTTTCAAACAGAATATTAATAACCATATCAGTGATGGTTTACTGATTCTATCCAAATTTTTTGTGTATTGAAATTTGGAATTCTGAATAATCTAAAGCTAACATCCATCCAACTTGAATGTCTTCAGGATAAATTTTCGATTCTGAAATATTCCTAAGTAATTAAAATGTAATTCCAAAGTAGTTCAAAAAGTAATTCCAAAGTTATTAAAAAATAATTCCAAAGTAATTCAAAAACAATTCCAAAGTAAATCAAAAATAATTCCAAAGAAATCAAAATTAATTCCAAAGTAAATCAAAAATAATTCCAAAGTAAATCAAAAATAATTCCAAAGTAAATCAAAGAGTAGTTCCAATGTAATTCAAGTAGTAATTCCAAAGTTATTCAAAAAGTAGTTCCAAAGTAATCCAAGTTGTAATTCCAAAGTAATTCAAAATGTAATGGAATTTTAATTTTTGTTTCTACGGGTTTCTATAGATATTCCTAAATAATTAAAAAAGTAATTCCAAAGTATTCAAAAATAATTCCAAAGTAATTCAAAATGTAATGGAATTTTAATTTTTGTTTCTACGGGTTTCTATCTTTCAATACTTTGAACAGCAAATTAGGCCCATATGTTGATGAATTATCGTAATTAATAATCAATCATTGTAATGGTAAACTTTAAGCCTACTTATAGGAACTGACCTGATAGAAGAATGCTCGATCATGAGTTTCTATCTTTCAATACTTTGAAGAGCAAATTAGGCCCATACGATTGATGAATTATCGTAATTAATAATCAATCATGGTAATGGTAAACTTTAAGCCTACTTATAGGAACTGACCTGATAGAAGAATGCTCGATCATCATCTGTCTGTAAATAGAAAAATAATTTTTAAATGCAATGTTAACATAATTGAATGACTGATTATTTAACATTCATACTCACTGTTCTTCCTTTAATGATATCTCTAACGAAATTTATTTTCATCTCGTCGATTCCATAATTTCTAAATTCTTCGGCCAGTCTGTACTTTTCAACAATATAATCGAATATTCTAATGGATGCCACTTCATGCTGGAAATTTTCAAAATTAAAATTTTCTATTAAATTTCTTAAAATATTTAATTAACGTAAATTCCATAGTCTTACTTTCCATAATTGCGTTTCATCTTTCCTTATAATTTTTGATTTTTTCATGAATCTTTCCCAAGAATGGGAAAATGGTCCATGTCCTAGATCGTGGCAGAGTCCAGCAATTTGCAAGCAACAGATTTCATCGTCTGTTATGTTTAATTCTGGCTGATTATTGCGCAACTCCTGAAGAAAAATTCCTGATAGATAAGCTACTCTAATAGAAGAAAATAATTCATTTTATTTGAAAGATTAAACTATTGCATCTTTTAAAGTATAAAAGTTACATTAGCATGTAAAAAATACAAGTAAATAAAGTGAGCTATTGCTTTTCATTAACATTAAATTATAACTAACATAATATAATTACAGATGCTCCTCTATTTTATGATGTAATTATGTTTTTTTATCATCGTAAACAGAAAATAATCGATAATAGTAGTAATATTAGAAAATAGAAGACTGGATACTCCAAGATAGTAAAATCTCTGGATTTGATCCCTGATCCTCCAAGTGTTACTCGTTACCCGGATTTTCCAAGATGGTAACAAAAAACATTTTTAATCAATATGATACAAAAATAGTTAACATTAAAATATTATATGGTCAATCATAAAATGTTATAATAATAATATAGGTTAGGTTAGTTATATTAAGCAGCCATATCCTCATGGGATATTCTATATCTGGCAGCAGCCACTTATAGCGCCCATCACAGGCTGGCCAGCATCCATGATTGGGTCAATGGGATGGTTGAAGAATAGGGTTCAACGGGCCGGGCCCGGACCCCTCCTGAAAAACTGGAGGTGTGGGACTCGGATTTGAACCCGGACCTCCAGGGTGGTAAGCCAAAGCTTTACAACACGGCCATCCGGCCGACAATATTATTATAGCACTTGTATTTATTAACTATTGTATTATATGATTTAAGTAATGTTTCCCAACTACTGTATTGCATACTGAAGTGTTTGTGTCAATAATGCCTACATCACGTGGCAATAATTGAGACTTGTAGTATGTTATTGCGTTTAGATCTGTGAGAACCAGTTCGAACTGCTTGCCTGGGAACTTTTTCCTCTAAGATAAAAAGAAACATTGAAGAAACAATAAGAAAAGAGGATCATTTTTCAACAATATAAATCTGATGGATTTTAAGAGAAGGATAAGAAGCGAGAATGATGGCGGCGAGTAACAGAGCAGCAGAGTCAAAACAGTCGGTTTCTGGGATCTATGAAGGAAAGTAGTGTTGATTGTGTAGAAGGAAGATAGAAAAAAGATTCCAAAAAAATCAAAGTAAAAAACCTACCGAATATTGAAGATATCGGAAGGTAAAAAAACCTTTTCAACAAAAGAATAATTTTGTTAGTAAAAAGAAGAAAAGGAAAGTTTTTTTATTTTCTGTCAAATTGGGCCTAATTTGTCAATAAAATTTCTTTCATTGATGGATAATCACCATCTATTTTAATAAATTTATTTTATAGTTTAACAAACTATAGTTATCTCGAGTCATTTTGCATTGGCTTCCCCATTCTTACTCACGATAAACTCCACATACCGCGTATCAGGCCTAATGATATAAACATACACTATTCCGAGTTCCACAAATCTAATGTGTGGGTATTTCCTAGTTGTAAATGCTAAACAATTTGTGATTTATTTGAAGTTTCTTAATTGGCCGGATGATTGCGTGATAAAGCACTGGCTTACCACTTTGGAGAACTAGATTCAATTCCGGTCCCATATCTCCATTCTTTCAGAAAGAATCAGGGACCGGCCGGCATGATGAGCACCATCCTTAATCCTTCCGATTGGTCAGCCTATCATGGGCTCTAAAAATGGCCGCCATGTGATATCATGACTTAACTAAAACTTAACCTAACGTAAAATTTCTGATAGTAGCTCTGTGTCTTGAACAGATGAATGAGTAAAAATCAATTTGCTTTCATATTACATGTTGAATAATACGCAATTTTTTAAAATGGATGCATTGACTCTTTGATAATACTCATCAAATGGATGTATTTTTAGGATGGCCAATGTTTATTCAATGTTCATTCAAGTTAATTAACTGTGTTTATTTAATTATCAGGGATTGCTTAATTAGAGTACACTGACGGAAAAAAAATCCCAACACCAATGATTCGAAAGTATTAAATTATCGTTGATGAGATAAAGATATTTACATATTATAGTATTATTAAATGGTGATAATCAAATGTAGCTAAAAAATTCGTAGAATAATTTTCCATTGCTGCTATTTTATCAAAAATTTGTTGTCATTTCCCCCTATAATATGGATAAAAATAAATTTGCTTGTTTGTTACGAAATCTAACAATGTCCCATTAATCGTGAAAGTATATAAGTATGAAAATATTAATAGTACAGAAAGCAAATCAAGTAATTTTGGAAAGAAGTAATTATCTACTTTCCAAATATATCTGTTAATTTGCATTAACAATCTGCATGTTTTGCTCAGTTCGATATATTTTAACTATCTATTTGATTAATACTTCCGTGAACACACAAAATAGCAGAAAACTTTTTATAAAGCGTTTTTCTTTTGATATCTTAACGATCTTGCATTTAAAATGAAAAGCATGACGAAAATATATCACGAAATCCTTTTCTTTCCGTAATTTCCTTTTGTGGATAGTGGGGAAATTATGCGAATATAGATGATATAGCCAGAAAATCAGTTTGCGAAAAGTTTTTATTTAATAAATGATAAAAAACTATTGTGTTGAAGAGGAAAATTTAAATCCTAAGAATTTAAATGGAATGTTTATTCGCATCGCATCTTTCGGGGACATTACGCCAGCGAACTACATGAACTTTTTTTCCTGTTCGCCATCTTTTTCTTGTCTCTTCGAAATCGAAGATATATAGAGGCATTTATCACATGTTTACTTGGTACAAACGAGAGCAATCGAAAACCAAGAAGAGGTTACATCTTATGCAATGAAGTACAATCGATATTAAAAAAATTATTTCACGTTTAACAATTTCTATCATACGCAATTTCATGGATACTTAATTAACTATCTACATTACAAAAATTTTAGTAGGTGAAAATGAAAAAAATATTTAGTAGCTTTCAACAAGATATCAAATTTTATTAAAGTTATGATGATGATTGTAAATGATGATTGAATTATGATTGTAAATGATTCACCGATGCTAATAAAATTGTTGATCTGATTAATGATGATGATTTTGACTTAAAAATTAAAACTGAACAAATAAAATAAAGAAATAATTCATTATTTGGACTTTAGAACTTTAGGAAAAAAAAGTCTCATCTATAGGATGTCCCATTACCAAAAATCCAATATAACACCAATATATATATATATATATAGAAATATCTTCCTAAAATAATATTTCAAGTTAGGAGTTTTAGAAGAACATCCTAGCATCATACTATATATAAAAAATGGAAATTATTAAAGTTGGTAGAAAGTCATAATAAAAACATGTTTAATATCTTATGAGTCAATGAGCTGAATAGAACAGGCTAAAGGAACCTCAAAAAAGCATACATGATTCCACTGATATATCCTACTACGAATATTGAAAAACTGTTGACTGATTTCATATACAGGCATCTGTAACACAGCTATCGACGAACATAAAACAGATGTCAAATATAGTACAGAAAATGTTCTATGAAGCTAACAGAAGCATATAATAGATGTATAGACATAAATGAAATAGATTAGTTAAATCTTACGAAAGAAAATGAAGAAGCAGCATAATTTTTATGAGAAATGGTTTACATATACGTAAAGATATCGAAAATTGTTATTTCGTTAATATAACAGATGGCGATTCTCCTTCAAATCCTTGGAATATCCTTTATGAATGTTTACAGATTGGATAAAATTATTGACATGCATCTATTATTAGGACTGATAATACTTTATTTTTATTGTTAATTTATTTTATATGAAAAATATCGTCATGTCACATGAAATTTTTTAATTCTGTAGAATGCCATAGAATTAAAAATGGATGCTAATCCGAAAATATTTCAAGATTAATCAGACTAAATCGTTTACATTAAGTGCATTTCATTTGTAAATAGTTGTTTTCTTTACAAATTATTGACACCGTTATTTTCAGGTTAAAATATGTTTTATAAAATTAATATTTTGTCATATAATATATGCTAAATTATATATTTAGAATATTTAATTATAAGCTAAATATATACCAACTTTATTTCTTAATAAACATAATACAAGATGGCTATTAACTTATAAAATTATACTTTAAATAAGAACCTAGAAAACTTAAAAAAATATGGATCATTACTTTATACTTTATAATTTTACTTTATAATTTAACTTTTTATAATTACTTTTACTTTATAATTTACTTTATAATTACTTTACTTTACTTTATAATTTAAGCATGTTAAAAACGTCAAAATTAGCTATATAGAGCAAAGGTAATTTTTATAATTGTCGAAATAGTAGAAAAAAAATCTCATAATTGATATCATGAGATATTGTTATTTCTCATCTCTTATATTGATAATTTTTTAAAAAATTTATAATCTTATAATTTAAACTCAGAAATAAATATAACATTTGCGAAAAATCTGATCTTGAACGACTATTTTAATTTTTGTTCGGCTTCACTTTAATACAAATTGATTTTGCCAAAAAGACTGATTTACTGGGTTGTTATAGTTTTATATTTTCAGTATATATGATAATAGTTTGTTTTATATCAATTTTATTGAAGATAAAAAAGTATATTTATTAGATATATTAACAAACTCGAGTATAATAATTTAAAACTTCTAAATACTATAATTTTAAGCTTGTAATATATTTCATTTATTTCATAAAAAGTTTTTTTTATATAAATTAAACAAAGATTTATAAAAAGAAAAATCTGAAAATGTTACAGAGAATGAGATTTAAATGTTAAGTTATTAAACCATATGGATATTTTAATCCTTTTCAGAATATTGGCCGAATAGAGACCTGCAATTTACTGAGAATAAAAATCTGACTGTTTAATACTAAAAGAAAATATTTTGCATATTTGATTATATTCAAACATTTAATCCAAGAAAGATAAACTTCGAATAAAAAATTTGCTTCTGTTCATAAAATTGCTTTTCTAATGAGTTAAACAATGATTCAAAAAGAAAACTCAATTAAAATGACCTTTTTTCTCATTCGATATAAATAAGAAAATAATAATAATAGAGATTAGTCTTTTAAATCAAACTCTATTTTTAAAATCGTATTAAAAAATTGCAAAAAATGAATTAATAACTAATTAATTTCCTTTCAACGATTTACAGATTGCATGATAAGGTTTTAAACTTACTTTTCAGACATTTATTTATAGTTTTGCGAAAATTTGATGTTACAGTCATGCCTCACCTTACATCATTAATTAGTTCCAAAACTCGCGACATAAATCGAATAAACTCTTTAAAAAACGACTTAGACTTCCTGTAGCGTCGGTAATAACATTTTTAAGCTTCTGAATAATTCTATAAATTATTTTTCATATTTTATTCATTTTTATGTAGTCAACATACTCTTGTACGCAGCGTAGAAATTTGAACAAGAGTGAACTACAGCAAAAACAAACAGCGTCTAGCAATATATAGGAAAGTGACATCATCAACATCGACACAGGCGTAAAAAGCGGCATATTTACATCGCTTTTTACGCCTGTGAGACCCAACCTTTAGTAGATTTTTATTTTTTCCTATTAAGAAAAAACCGACATAAAGTCGAAGTATGACTGTATATTTTATTTTCAAAATTTGATATTTTGAAATTAAAATATTTCGGTATTAAAAATTGATCTTCAAGCTTTAATCAAGTTCTAAACAATTGTTTAATGAATATAAAAGCTAAATTTATTTTTATTTAATAGTAGACGTTTCACTTACATATCACGGAATTATAAAAAAAAATTATATTATCTTAAAAAAACAAAAATACACATAATCGAAATATGTCAAGTTTTATGTTAGCTTAATATATATTTTCTATTGAAAACTTCTATTTAAGTAATGGTTTTGTTTCGAATAGCAATTTTTAAAAATTTATCATGTCTATATACATATACGAGGTCGCATCATCGAACAGATTAACAATTCTTAGAATATTTTGATATGTCTTATATATATTCTAAATTTAATGTCATTCATTTTATATTATATTGAAACAGCAATATTTGAAATTAGCTAGCTTTATTTATATAAAATAATATATAGTGTATGAATTTTCCTTTTATTCTCTCAGATCTTTAATGTTAAATCTACGCAAATTCAATTTGTTTTCAAGAATAAATTTCAAATAAATAAGTTTGCTATATAACTGCACAAATATTAAACTTTATTTTAGAATAAATAGTATGTCCAGCATTCTTGATAAATGTGTAAATTACGAAAAACTTGGTTTGAATACGATATCATATTTTATAGATAAACCGTTTAAAATTTATTATATTATACCCAAAATTTATTTATATACAAGACGTTTCTGAACTCTATCAACAAAAACATTAAAAGAATATTTGGAGAAATATCCAAATGCCTTGAGATGAAAAATTCGTGGTCTCTGAAACCTTATTTCGAAGTTATGGATTATCTTAGATATGCAACCTTCTCTTATACTTGTGTCATTACTATTATCCCTATTCATCTTTCGTATTACTTCATTGTCAAACAATCTGTTCGTTCTAGTGAGAATTTTAATACTATAGTAATTTAAAATTCAATAAAAATAGAGTTATGGATTATCTTAGATATGCAACCTTCTCTTATACTTGTGTCAATACTATTATCCCTATTCATCTTTCGTATTACTTCATTGTCATACAATCTGTTCGTTCTAGTGAGAATTTTAATACTATAGTAATTTAAAATTCAATAAAAATAAAGCCCCAAAAGACAGGCCAGAAATATATAGAATTATTACTGTTATTATTTTAGTACAGATTCATTACTGATATGATCATCTTTATCAACATCATAATCTTCTATTAGGTTTAAGTGAATAACTGGAACATATTTTTTTCTCAAACAATAGTCAAGTAACTACTGAAAAGTGTGCCCTATAATGAGTGTATCCGTTATAAAATTCGTTCTAACGATCTAAACTATCTCGTAAATTATATTTAGTTGTTCGATGATTTCGTGTATTATCATTTTCGACTTATAAGATGCAAAGTGATTTTTAAAGATAAAAATGTGCGTCCTATAAAAAAAAAAAAAAAAAAAAGATATATACAAAGTGATCCGTATAAAGATAAAAATGTGCGTCCTAAAAAAAAAAAAAATACGATATATACAAAGTGATCCGTAAGTTAACGGAACAAATGGAACAGATTTATATATATCAAAAACAAGCATAAAATACTTTATGAATATTGGTTCGAAAGGCTTTATCACCAAGTTAATAAGAAAAAACGATTTGTGACTAGTTGACGCTGAAGACAATCTTTAGATATATATTACATTTTTCCAAAAACGTGTTATAACAAACTGAATATTAAACAAAAAGTTTTTTCTTTCCTTAACTCTCTGGATTATTTCTTGTGGAAACAGAGATTCCAAATGTCATAGACCACTTAGAAATTCATCAAATATTATTAAATCTACACTAGAAACATTGCATGTGTTCGAAGGTCTCTATACGTGGATTAAATGAAATTATTAATATATTTCGAACAACTTCTGTAATGCCACATTGTTGCGCATTGTTTTCTATGATTTGTAATTTTGTGATATAACTCGGGTAATAAAGCCTTTTCGTATCTATGTCATAATATAGTTTATGGACATTTTTGGCAACAGAATACGCCTGTTCATTTATGCTGTTGACTTAAAGATCATCTTATATAATAATTTATCACATTTTATATAAAGTAGTGTTTTTAATTAATATTTTAAATTTATTAAAATGAATTTTTAATAGAGCAAATGCATGGAAAAACCATCTATAATGGATCTATTCGGAATTGGCTCATGTCCACAAAAATCCTCATTCTTTAATTCTGCTGACCTCTACTGGCCTACTTTAGAAGTACAAGATCACTATAACAATAGGGAGGAAGAGCGTAGATCTATACGAAGTCTAAAGGCGGAAATTATTTTTTACTTTCATTCTAATACAATATTTTTGTGGTATTTTCGATATTTTAAAGAAATCGATAAGAATTTGGGAAGTAAGTGTTTATTATGTAATTAAAATCATTTGAAAATGTTTTTACTTTTCTATTGCTATAATATGGATTTATAAAAGTGTATTTTATTGTTATTTCAAATAATTATCACTAATATTGTTGTTGTTATTAATGTTATGAAAGAAAACATCTCCTATATTAGATCAAGTAACTTATATATAAAATTTCATCAAAAATATTCAACTTCACTGTTATAAACTAATTCATTTTTAAGTAAAAATATTATTTTCTGAAATAACAATGAAATGCACTTTTAGAAAAAATATATAATATACCAATAGAAAAGTAAAAGCATTTTCAAATGACTTTAATTACATAATAAACCCTATACAAATTCTTATCGATTTCGATATGGAAAATACCACAAAAATAGCTGGAAAGACATCAAATATTGTATTAGAATGAAAGTAAAACAATTTCCGCTATTAGACTGTCGTATCAGGTCTACTCTCTTCCTGCCTATTGTTAATGATGACCTTGTACTTCTAAAGTAAGCCAGTACAGATCAGGAATGAGAATTTTTATGGCACTATCCAATTCCGAATAGATCCATTATTGAGATCCGCCACGAACTATAGAGGGTGCTACGTGCAGGCGCAATGGCCGTGGAAACGGTGAACAACACAACACACAGAAAGCTTGTCAGCGGGATTGTTATATTTAGCGTTCAATAATCTCGTACGAAATTCTGAAAAATTCTCATATTTTTGTGTAGTTTTAAAACCATTCTCGTACTTACCACTAATTAAAATATACTGAAAGGGTTGGTTAGAGGAGGAAATGTGATAAACATGATAAACTTTTTCTTGAATTTAGAAACATTCATGTACCGAATAATAAATATTTTATTATTTTTTTGGTTTTTCTATGTTAATTTTTCATTAACTTGAATATTATTCGGAATCGGATAATAAATCGAATTGATTTATTCGATGCTGATTTCAGCTGAATCTAATTCTTCAGCTACGGATATATTACTACTATCGTTAATTTTGTGTGCACACTAGTCATTGGCAAATTGTGAATATGCAAAAAGACATACAGGGTTTTTCTGAACTCCACTTACAAACTTAGAGGGGACGTAGAAAACATTAATAGGAATCAGAATCACATAGGAAAGCAGGATCCCATATGTCACCCTCAAGTGATTAAAGACAAAGCAAGGACGTAATACAAAAAGTAGTATGAAGCACTTTATTACACAAAAAAATAGTACAATAGTTAGAAGCATCACAGGAGGTGTTCGAAATTCCGCCCATCGGCATTCATGCACGATTGACACCTACGCTGCATGGATTGGCGAACATGTTCAAAAACACCGAACGTTTCGCGGATTGTAGCAGCAGCGATGGCGATTCTTGCAACAAGGTACATTTCAGAATCTACTGGCGTTTCGTAAACAATGGCCTTCGTGGCATCCCCACAAATAAAAATCGAGGCGATAAATCAGGTGATCTTGGGGGCCATGCGACGGGACCACCACCCCCAATCCATCTACCTCCAAATGTCCTGTCCAGATCGCTCACAGCGCCACCTATCCATTTGGGACCCTGCTTTCCTATATGATTCTGATTCCTATTGATGATTTCTACGTCCCCTCCAAATTTGTACGTGGAGTTCGGAAACACCCTATATACTGTAACTATTAAAAATTTTTTTCTAATATGTTATCCCAAAATTTTTGATCTCGTCATCCTAATTTTGTTCATGAACAATGTCTATCACAGACTGGAATATTCTAAAGTCAACATTATATAAAAAAATTACTGATATACAGGAACGATGTAATTCCAGGAAAGATGTAAAACTGGCTCATCACTCTGGATGATCTGGTTTCAAATAGGGGTCCTATACCTCCAGATGGGGTCCGGGACCGATCTGATGAACCCCATCCTTCAACCCTTCAGTTGACTTCATCATGGTGTAGGCCAGCCTGTGGTAGGCTCTATAACTGGCTGCCGCCAGATACAGTATATCCCTCGTGAGATATGGCGGCTTATCCTACCTAACCTATCCTAAATATTAGTCTGATAAAGGAAAAATCTGAAATATTAGGAAGATATTGCTCCTATTGTCACTACTTTTCGGATTTTAAATGGCATGAAACTCTGCTAATTTATCAAGTAACATTTAATGAATAATACCAATAATCAATAATCATCGTCAATTTTCATCAATAAATAAATTTAGTAAGAATGCCAGAAGTAATATTTTTGAAAATATGTAAATACCGGTAGTATTGTGACTTGTTTCCATTAAATCTTAACTTTCCTTTGAAAATTATATTTAAAATTGTAATTTTAAATAAAGATAGACAATGAAATTACAGTTAGATCGATAATAAATTAAGCATTGTTATACACTGTCACTACGATTATGACTTACCCCAAAGAGTGTTCAAATCTAGTATTATTGGCACCTGGATAAACTGTATAAGCAAATCCCAGTTGTTTAATAAATCTAAGTCTTTGAAATTCTGGAGTGTCTATGATTTTCAAACACAAAGAATTGAAACAGATTTGTCCATGGATGGGATCGCAGAAAATCTGAAATGGAATAACGAATAGAAATTTAATGTCGAATACTATAATTAAATCTGAATTGCCAACAATATCAATTACCTGCTGCTTTTTTTGAATTTTCTTGGAAGTATTCATTCGCATCTTCAAAACGTTAAAGAAAATTAATCATGATTAAACAGGTTAAGGAAAAATTCATCTATTATTTTCAAAATTAATATTTAACGTTATTCATTTTACTGATTAAGCCGCCATATCCTCATGGGATATTCTGTACAGAGCCTATCACAGATTGACCAATACCCGTGATGGGGTCAACCGGACGGTTGAAGGATGGGGTTCAACAGCCCTTCTGACTCCTGAAAATTGGAATATCGGAACAGTTTGGGCTATTGTATGCAGCTTAAGAATAGGTCCTATATGTTAGCTAGACAATATAATAATTAAGATAATTCATGACGTAAAGCCTGTGAACTAATGAAATGTGAAAAATAAACACGTGGTGTGTAGACTTGACATTTGTTTGAAAGAAAACTGCTTTTACTTGTGGAATACTATATTGTGTTATTTGATTAAAATAAAGCTGAAATATAAGTCCAGAATATCTTATTAGGAAAATAAAATCAATTTGTATAATTCTTTCAACGATTTAGGATTCTAAATACATTTTACTTGAAGTTTAACGAAGGATATTCGTATTTTTTACCCTTTCGACTGACCGACAAAGATGATTTTCAAAGTTCTATATTTGATTTATTATTATTATTCAGTGTGGAAAAGTGAACGAATGTAATATATTAATGGATGTTTTACATAAAAAACAATAAAAAATTTAAATATTTGTAAATTCTATCAAGCTTTGGAACGGATATATAAGCGAAAAAAATTACGTAACTTCGTAAAGGTAAATCGTAGCTTATTTAAATTGACTGCAATCGATTCGGAATGATAAGATACGTATAAATTCGTTAAAAATATCCGATTATCTATAAAAGTTTTGCAGAAAATCGTAAATAAATGTGATTTCGAGCCCCAAATTTGGAGCCCCATAATTTGAGAACGGGGCTTTTGCCCCTTATGGGATTTCCAGCAATGAACTCAGGAGCCCTTAATTAGGGGGTAAGATAAAGTGGGGGTCAAATTCCGGAAAATTCCGCTGGGATTTTTCTCCTGTCCTACCAATATTTCTAATGTTTAAGCTTAGAATTTGTTTCAACCATAAATTATTACATACCTTTAACTATCTATTAAATCGATACAACTTCTTATTTTAAGCAGTAAAAGTAGAATCTTCCCAAATGAAAAGCATTTCCTACCTTCTATCACCTCGTATTTACTCATTTTTACATCCATATGCTAAACAATATATATTAACAATGCAAAAAAACAGAAAAAACAATCACAAATAGCAAAAAATGTACTCAACTAACGACTCAGCGAACGTAGACTCCGGCTTTGTACCCAGTGGTTTCCTTTCTTCAGCGGCTTCCGGTCAGAAAAGGATAGGAGAGAACAATAGAAAGCGAGCCATCTATGTATAGAAATCTGTGAGCACAGTATCAAACTGTATGCATCGTTTAACTTTCGGCCTGCATATCTAGTTAATCTTTGACCCCTAGTTTATTAGGAATATCTTGAGTGTTCGACCTCCCCTACCGATCAGCATCATTTTTTCCGGGCTTTGCAACGTATGCAATTCAGCTCCAGCGTTCGAGAAACAGTTAACTGTGTTGTCTTTCTACTGTTTATTTTTCTTGACGTCCGCAAAAAAAAAAAAAAAATTCAAAATATTAAATTTTAAACAGTTCTTAAAACTACTACTATAAGCGCTCCTTAACATCAATAATAACATTATTTATTTATTAATTAATTAATTAAGAAAAATTAACTGCTATTAATACGAATATATAATTACTATCAATGGGAAATTTATTTTTGTATAACTTACTCATTGCGTTAACTTAACGAGCAACTTCTTTATTGAGAATAAAAATAGCTTTCACTGCTGAATTGTGAATTTTGTTGCCTAAAAATTCTGACCTTAAGTTTGTAATGAACAAAAAAAAATAGCTTTCGCTGCTGAATTAAAGAATATTATGAATTTTGTTGTCTAAAAATTCTGACATTTAAGCTTGTAATGAATACAATAAAAATAGAAAATTGTTTCCATCCCATTTAATAATAAGCTATATATATTTTATAAAAATAATAACAATTAGAGACGAATTGATTTTTTTATGTTAAATTCACTCACATAAATCTGAGCTTTACATAATTACTCCTATTGAGATTAAATTGTTTAATTAAGAGTACCTTGTTTACATCCTGTTTTGGTGAATAGGAATTGAAAGTCTACATCCTGTAGTTTGTAAATTGGAAGTAAGACGGTAGTGCAGCTACGTAGTTTATTTTTAACGTGACCTTACAGATATTGATTTTTTCATTTAACTGGGTTAACTGTCATACTGACCTAGATCTAGTTTCATACATTTATTCGACTTAATTTATTGAACAAACAGGTTAAAACGTTTTCATTTTCAACCATGATATTTCGCCTAAGCTCTTAAATGCATAAATACAAATGTAATGATAAAAAAATTTCCTGACAATCATTCAGTACGAATCCAAACAGGAAAATGTTTGCTTATCTGTCGGTGGAGCGTCGCAACTCTTAAATGCATAAATACACACGTAATGATAAAAAAATTTCCTGACGTAATCATTCAGTACGAATCCAAACAGGAAAATGTTTGCTTATCTGTCGGTGGAGCGTCACAAGAGGAAACGCGAAGTTGCGCGGCGCCATCTGTCAGGAGTCGAAATAGTTTACTCTTCTTTCCTCATTTTATTTTCTCTTATTAGGGGTTTTTCGCTTCCATTCTATATCTCTTCTGACTTTTTTCCGGTGTAATAGGCGATTTTTGTTTTCCACAGGACTCGATCAACACCAAGTCTTACTTCCATACGCCATTCGTTCATACTACAAGGAATTGTTCGGAAATCATGTTTGGATCGTCTACGCACCTAATTCCACAGCGCATGCGCATTTCTTGGCTATATCGGCGATTGCCTACTGCGCATAACGAGCGACTTGGCCTCGTTTCCTAGTGACGCATGACCAGGAATTGTTCGGAAATCATGTTTGGATCATCTACGCACCTAATTCCACAGCGCATGCGCATTTCTTGGCTAGATCGGCGATTGCCTACTGCGCATAACGAGCGACTTGGCCTCGTTTCCTAGTGACGCATGACGCCAATCGCGTTTTTAGCTCAGCGCGTCAGCGCCGCCAGCCGATGCGCCGGATCCACGAAATCTTCAACAATTTAAATGACGTATGCGTGTAACACAGCACGGTGCTAAGCGAATGCTTGCGTAAACGATTTTATCCCTGGCGTCGGTGGTGCCCAAAATACTGTCTAGTCGGTTCAGTTTGGACCACAAAGAACAATTGAGCCACTCTGTTCTGGCCGTTCCCGATATTCCTACGGTTCTAAATGGTGAAATTGTCGCCTTATCGAAGTACGGAGAAAGTGGTGCACATCGAAAGGGGGGCTGAAACACACAAAATATCCTAGTGAATCAAGGGTCAAAGATCAAACGTTTACGAGATAGAGACCCGAAAAATTCGGTTTATTGCAAATGGCCTATGTGGTTTGGCGTTGTACCTGGCTTCGCTGCGATCTGCGACGCGACGCGTCCCGTACCCGTGCTCCCCTACCTATGCCTCCTAGATGCCTTTGTAGCTCGTAAACGTTTGACCTTTGACCCCTGGTCCATTAGAAATTTTTTGCGTGTTTCGGCTCCCCTTTCGATGTGTACCACTTTCGCGTGCTTCGGTAAGGCGACAATTGTACCAGTGCATTCTGACCACGGCTTCCACCGACAGGTAAACATCCAAATAGGGCTGAAACACACAAAAAATCCTAGTGAACCAAGGGTCAAAGATCAAACGTCTACGAGATAGAGACCTGCAAAATTCCGTTTATTGCAAATGGCCTATGGGGTTTGGCGTTGTACCTGGCTTCGCTGCGATCTGCGACGCAACGCGTCCCGTACCCGTGCTCCCCTACCTATGCCGCCTAGATGCCTCTGTAGCTCGTAAACGTTTGACCTTTGACCCCTGGTCCATCAGAAATTTTTTGCGTGTTTAGGCTCCCCTTTCGATGTGTACCACTTTCGCGTGCTTCGGTAAGGTGACAATTGTACCAGTGCATTCTGACCACGGCTTCCACCGACAGGTAAACATCCAAATAGGTAATCTATCATTTTACCATTCAATACAGAATGTATTGATTTTATGTCACAGAATTCCTTTAAAATGAAAACCTCTGCTCGAAAATAGTATGCCCTAATTGAACCTAATTCGGAATTGTTGATTTTTAATGTTTTCATAATCCATGGCTTCAGTTAACAACAGACTTTGTAATTAAATAATTTACTAATGTTTAAACATACGATTACTGGAATACCGGTCCGATATACGAAAAAATAAAATTAATAAAATATATGATAATTACTTTAAGAAAATTTATTGTCTGTTTATCATAGGACAATTTTTATTTAACTTTCTTAAAGAGTATCTATCACTTTAATCACTTTTCAGATTTTACAGTAAAAATATTTATTAAGAAAATTTATTGTCTGTTTATCATAGGACAATTTTTATTTATCTTTCTTAAAGAGTATCTATCACTTTAATCACTTTTCAGATTTTACAGTAAAAATATTTATTTGCAAAAAAATTTCATTGTTTCTGTAAAATATTCCAAAATTATGATTTTTATTATCAGTCTCTTATACTATTCGACTTTCAACTATCGATTACTAAGCGATGGGATATTCCAATATGCACTACAGATCATCTACACCAGGGGTGGCCAACCTATGGCGCTTGCGCCAAAAGTGGCGCATTGCATGATTAGAAGTGGTGAAAAAAATCCAAGACGGAAAATTAACGCTATTTGAGCAGCTTCATTGTGTTAGTGACCACGTGGTATGTTAACTGAACAATCTCATTAGATTACTGAAAGGACTGAAAAGGAGTATAATTTTGTATGGCGCATCTTAACTAAAAAATGAAAAGTTGGCGCATGAACAATAAAAGGTTGGCCACCCCTGATCTACACCTATGATGGGATTGGTCGTGCAGTGATTAATCAGGAGTCTTTAAGCCTGGACTACCCGAAAAAAATCTTCATTAATCTAATGTGTTGAACTGAAAACTGAATGAGGATTTTTCAATTATAAACCAAGTTTTAATTTATAAACAAGGAAATATGTACAAGGAAAAATATTTATAAATTACGGGCAGCGAGGGCCACTCGGATAATTATTAATAATTTCTGAATTGCTAATTTCAGCAAACCCAAAATTATTTAAATCGTGACAATCGAATCAAATTTTTTTTAATTTTAAATAAAAAATATCGAATCCCGTTGGATAACGAATTCGAACATTTTGAAATTAGAACAAAATGTATTTATTTGGTTACTTATTTATTATTTTATTTCTGGTCGATATAATTTTTAAAAACTTTCTCATAATCCAGTCTCAAGAATATGCTTTCAGGAATTACAGTGTCATAGACCAATTTATTTTATCCAACAAAACGGAAGACCATTTGCAATTGGATTTTGTTGCCTTTTCAAGAACCTTCAGGATGATCTTACACAGAGACGTATCTCTGTACTCTCAAACTGCTCAAATATATTTTTATATTGAAAAAGTAATTCGCAGGACATACTTGAGGGATGTTCCTGAAGTAATCATCTACAAGGGAACAACAAACATGTCTAATGATTCCACAGCTTTTGGATATATATCAAATGGTATCTTTGTCGGAAGAATTGATACAGGGGATGAAAAGTTTTATGTAGAACCACTTCTATATCATGATCAATTTGAGAATACTCCAGAAAATGTGCCTAAAGGTATCATCTATAATTTAAAAGACATTCTTATTAATAGTTCTACAAATAGAGTGAAAACTTGTGAAAGTTTAAGAAATCAAGAAAACTATCATCACAATAAATATAATGCTCCACCTGATTTTCGAATTTCAAACATTTCCATTAACAGTGCACATCTTTTCAGGTAAGTAACAGATTAAAAATTTATATATAGCAAAATCTCTAACCGGACAATTTTCCAAAAATACATGCAATCCGGCATAGTTTTTATTTGTATAATCCGGCATATTTTACAATTGGAAATTTTATTAAGTGAATCTAATATTTGATAGTGACTGTTCATGACACAATAAAATGCAAGTATACGTTTAGAATAGCAAAGGAAACCAGAAATATCAGCGATAGAAAGATGAATATACTTACCAAAAAATTATACTTCTATCTATTGCATGCGACGAGAAAATGGGTAATGAAATAAAAGCATTTATCGTATATATTGCCTGAATCGTTGCATGCCGCCATCTTGTAAGCTCTCTCGCTGTTCCGCGCGATAGCTTAGAATGGCAGACCGGATAAATCCTTGTTACACATACATGCGACTCTATGGCTGTGCGATGCAATTCTATCAGCCACAAAAAGCAAAGCAATAGACATAACTTTGACGCATCGCACGTGTATATCGTAGCATCGCCTGCCGTCTCCTTCTGTAGCTTAAATACAAACTACTTTGTTTTCTTAAGCGACAGACAAATTATCACGTCTACGGTGTTCACTCTATCGGTTTTAAGGAAATTAAAAAAAGCCGGTATTATGAATCATGAGAGACATCATAAGCGGCATTTAATAGATAAATAATGAAATGATATTTCATTATAGATGTTACAGAAGCGCTTCTCGGAGTACAGAATTGTCACTTGTACCGTAGCATTGCGAAGCGTCGAGTTTGTCACAATGGCTACGTTCAACAGATCAACGGTTCTAAGTGAGCAGATCATTTGTAGCAGTAGCGGTTAGTGTATCTGCTGAACGGCAAGTAATAATAGGAGGCGCAATTATTGAAAGAAAATAGAGCCCGTTGTAAACATCATTAAATACGTATACTTTATATATTATCGTTTGTTCCTTTGGATTAATAACATCCATGGGCGCAGCCATCTTGAAACAACTCAACCTGTTGGAATGAAATCCGCTACCAAACGTGACGTCATTCATTCGACAAGTTCGATAGTAGCGCTATCTTGAAGATTCGTTCAGCAGAAAATCTCTCAATAGTTCCACTCCACAACACTTGAGGCTCGATTCACATTGAGCTTGCGACTGCGATGGCAACCACGACAGCGAACGTTACTATAGAAACAATCCCATCAGACCTCGCTTCACTACTGCGAAGAATAGCGTAAGCCAAGCCTGATGGGATTGTTTCTATAGCAATGGTCGTGTTCGTGATCGTGATCGCAGTCACAAGGCCAGTATGAATCCAGCCTGACTCTGCTGAACGCAGCCATTGTATATAGTCGCATCGCTTGGACATGGGACACAGTCTAAAGCCTTGTCCCACGTACAAGCGATGCGACGCTTTACGATGCAATATTACAAATGCGATGCTATGCTATGAGCGATAGTCTGTCCAACGAAAAGCCTTCTGTAGTGACTATAACGAAATAACGTCCCACTGTTTATCTATTAAATGCTGATATGGTAACTTTTAATTCTCATTTTGCATAATACAGGTTTTTTTATAAATTTCTCTTATTAGAACCTTTGAATCGAATTCAGTAGCCGTAATAATTTGCCTCTGTCTGTTCAGAAAACAAAGTAGTTTGTATTTCAGCTACAAGAGGCGATGCGACGCGGCGCTACGATATACACGTGCGAAGCATGAAAGTTATTTCTATTGGTTTGTTTTTTGTCGCTCGTTTTACTGCATCGTAGAGCATCGCGTCGTTTGAAAGTGAGACACGTCGTAACTGACAATCGTTACTTGCCAAGAGGAGAAACCTGAATACAGTGTATTTTATTTTCTAATTTAAATCTCAAAAATTGTTCAACCATCATATCTTTTTATCTGGTGCAGATTCTGAAATACATGTTAGTAAATTAACAATTTTCTTCATTCACAGAAAATTTAAAGTGCGAATATCAATTCTGTTATGTAAAAGTCTCATTTTAAGACGGTGGTGAGCACCAGTTCATACATTATTTCTGGTAAGTATTTTTATATCGGAATTTTTTTGCAACTAGCGAATAAGTTTATTCAGCTTATACGAACATTCGATTGAAGATATTACTGATGCGTCTGATGTATTCTGGACTTTCTGCAAAATGCAATGTATTTATTGTTATTATTTTTTTCGATCAGTCTATCAAGGTTTTATATTCATATTTTCGCCGATAGTCTATATGACTAGTACTCTATAATCCGGCATTTGTTAATCCTCGATCATAAGCATGTATAGTATATAACAGGGGTGGTCAAGCTTCATGTCACTATGAGCCACATGGAAAATCTCAAATAGTTATGAACCACAATTAATTTTTTTTCCTCGATCAAAGATAGCAATATCAGTTTTTTCGGATAATCTAGAGTTCTAGACAATGGCTTCAAAAAGTGTTTCTTATAGTTGGCCAGATTGGCCGCGTGGAAACGCTTCGGCTTTCACCTCTGGAGGATCCGGGTTCGAGTGTAAATATTTATCATGGGCCCTTTGATCCCCGCCTCTACTATGCGGCTGATTCTTCTACAGGAGTAGGCAGCCTGTGAAAGGGCTTGATTCGCCCCGCCACTTAGTATTCTTCCTGAATAGAAAGTGGCGTCATTTGTTGACAAAAAAATTGTTTCTTAAATTTAAATGCTTTTATTTCGTACAAATGCATACTTCTTTTTACAATAAATGCATAAATTACAAATATATTATTTTTAAAATTAAGTAGATATTTGTTTCATATTAATTATTGATTTTCATGGTATGGAGCCACACTGAAAGTACCAAAGAGCCGCACATAATTATCTCTCGAGCCTCAGTTTGACCACCTTGGGACATATACAACGATCTCGGTAATCCGGCATATCTGGGCTCCGGATTAGAGAGATTGTGTTTATATGTCTGTGATCTGGAATGAACAAATGACAGATTATTGATTCCTGATCAGGCCGGATTACATAAATATACTTTATTACTACGTATGTTTCAATAATAGATTATTAAAAAATATTTTTCTTTAATTATTTATTCGTATAATTTCATAATAATTATTTCCAGATCTGGATTGAGTTGTTCTTTAGAATTAGTAGCGGACTCTTCGTATTATAAAAGTGAATTAAGTATTAAAATTTATCCTATAACGGAAATGATTTTTCACGTTATGAGTGCCAATTATGTATTTCAAAATCTGGACTTGGGCGGCAGTAGTTCAACAAAAGGAATAAAATTTTCCATTGCCAAAATTTCGATATTTTATGAAAGTGATTTCATTAATCAGAAAACAAAAGATAAAAGTGATAAAAAAACTTTTCTACAACATTTGTCATCCTATCGCCACCCGTATTGCATGCTTATATGGTTCACCAGCAGAGATTTTTATAGTAAAAATTTCAAATGTCAAACAGGAGGTGTAAAGAAAATAGGAAGTGCTTGTTCAGATTCCGGTTCGAATAATGAAAAGAGTGAGAATGTAGGTTTCGTTACAAATATAGAAAACTCTAAGAAAATCTTAAGATTTCGAATGTCTTACAATTTAATTCGTCAACTGGGACATGCTTTTAACTGCGAGGATGATCCTGTCAATGATACACTTTGCAGTCCTGGAGATATCAATAAAACGGTCGGAAATTATGTCATGCATCCAAAATTGTCTTCTGCCGGTATGCCAAACAACTGGAAGTTTTCTATATGCTGCTTGAGGAAGATTAAAGCATTGATTACGAAGAAACGTAAGTACAGTAGATCACTTGATACCAGTAGAAACCTTAAAAAATTAAAACTTTTTGTTTATTTTTAGTATATTGCTTAAAAAAAGCAGAACGATCGATTTGTGGTAATGGCATTGTAGAAGAAGGAGAATCGTGTGATTGCGGATCTTCTGGCAGTTGTTTAAGCGAAAAGTCGTGTTGCATACCTAAAGATAAACCTTTTCAATGTTCTCTTAAAACGAATACAGCATGTTGGCCTGAAAGTGATCAATGCTGCGATAAATCTTGTGAAGTAACGACGAACAAAACATGTTTCAGTAACGAACATTGCTATAATGCTTCTACTACCTGTTCTGGAGACGATCCTCTCTGTCCTGGAAAAATTGAACCTGATATGTCGCCTTGCTTCGGTACTTCACGAACCTGTAAGAACGGAAAATGCATCAGCAATGTTTGCGAAGATCACGGTATGCAACTGTGCGAGTGTTCTTCTATAGAAGAAGAATGCCACATCTGCTGCAAAAACAAATCGAGCACTTGCAAAACTGCTAAATCGCTTAATTTCTTCACCTCGAATAAACAGTTTTTCTTGAAAATGCAATTTACCAGATGTAACAATAATTATGGTTTATGCTCCCTGTAAGTATGCACTTTTTTTTATAAAATCTATGATTGCATATTATTAATTTTAATTTTAATTTTGATTTACAACAGCAATGGAACTTGCTTGAGTAAACGCAAATATAAAAGATTTTTTAACAGAAACTTTTGGAAAGTCATCGGTGGAATAATTATTATTATTATACTGATTATTGGCATCCTGGCATTGCCAGCACATAAACCTAGCAGGACTAGTCAAGTCATGCTAAAAAGACTGCGACAGTGAATAACGGATACTTTTTAATGAAGTTAATATAAAACCATGTCTATTTTAAATTTCAAAACATTTTTCTGTTTTCGTTGACGTGTAAATCTTTAAAATGCTTTCAAATAAAATATTTGGTAAATATTACAAATTTATTGAAGTTATAAAATAAAACATTATACATACAAATATACATAGTAAAATAAACAGCAAGTTATTAATGATTCAATGAAGCATTAACCAAGTTATTTACAGTTTAGAATGTTTATTAATGTAAAGCATGTTATTAATGATTCAATGAAGCATTAACCAAGTTATTTACAGTTTAGAATGTTTATTAATCAAAAATATACAGTAAGTACTTCTAATGATAAGTTCTACTTCTCTCTACTGATAAGTTCTTTGGAACGTATCCCCCGTTTAACGCGGGGGATACGTTCCAAAAAAACCAAGCGCTAAACGAAACAGTGTTAAAATCTACTGATAAGTTCTTTGGACGTATCCCCCGTTTAACGCAGGGGATACGTTCCAAAGAAACCAAGCGCTAAACGAAACAGTGTTAAACGAGGTCATCTTAATACGTAAATAATGAAAATAGGTGAAATGGGACAGTGAATAAAAAATATACGTACCTTTTTTTTTATTTTGTAACATGTATTCTCACTATTGTATTGCATTAATTATAGACTTTATTAATGCAACACAATATTGCATTATTGATATATCGACTTGTATTCATAAATCATACATGAAAATCGAAAATATTCAAGTAAATAATTTGTTTGTGATGAGGAAGGTTCTTCCTCATTTGATACTTTTTGTTTTTTCTTTAAGAATCATCTAACGAAAAATCGTTTGCCTTTTCCTCTTTCTTTCAGCAATCAACTGTCGATGGTAAGACATCGCGTTCATGACACTTCGTCTTGTCTTTGAGCATCTATCTAAATTTGGATCATTTTATATAAAATGATCCATAAATGATCCGTTATATTAAATTTAAAATTTTTTTTAAAAATAAATATTTTATATTGGGGGAAAGTATTTTCAAAATTCTAAAATTTGTTCACCTCGATAATGAAATCTTCCTGATCCATGACTATGAAATCTGTTTTGTATTGTCGGCCGGATGGCCGCGTGGAAAAGCTTTGGATTACCATCCTGAAGGATCCGGGTTCAAATCCTGGTCCCACACATCCACTTTTTCAAGAGGGGTCCGGGCCTGGCTCGTCGATCCCCGTCCTCTACAAACCGGGAGATTTCCGTTACATTAAAAGTATTTAAAATTTTTTTAAAAATAAATATTTTATATTGGGGGAAAGTATTTTTAAAATTCTAAAATTTGTTCACCTCGATAATGAAATCTTCCTGATCCATGACTATGAAATCTGTTTTGTATTGTCAGCCGGATGGCCGTGAGGTAAAGCTTTGGATTACCATCCTGGAGGATCCGGGTTCAAATCCGGGTCCCACACATTCACTTTTTCAAGAGGGGTCCGGGCCTGGCTCGTCGATCCCCGTCCTCTACAAACCGGGACAAAACTCCACAAGACCCATCAGCAGGGGTGGGCAGCCTATGGAAGAGTTTGTTTCGCTCTGCCTCAAAGTATTCTACCAGAATGGAGTGTGGCATCATCTGTTGACCAAAAAATTGACTTCCGCCATTTAAATAATTTATTAATGTTTAAACATACGATTACTGGAATACCGGTCCAATACACGAAAAAGAATGTGCGTGGTGGAGTTTATTGTTTTACGCCCCTTTCCAATCAGAGTCATCTGTTGACCAAAAAATTGACTTCCGCCATTAAATAATTTATTAATGTTTAAACATACGATTACTGGAATACCGGTCTAATACACGAAAAAGAATGTGCGTGGTGGAGTTTATTGTTTTACGCCCCTTTCCAATCAGCGAGATTTATTAGAGGCGGGACTAGTTTCAACCATGGGGTGCACCCATAACGAATTAAGAACGAAGGGAAAGCGACATTATTTGATGTGATGTCATTGAGAAATATAACATCAGTATGGCAACACTATGCAATCAATGAAGTCACATATCATTGTGACTTAACAATTATTGGAAGCAACGGACCGGCCACTTCGTCAGCTTGCCTAATAAGAAGTGGGCCTCCATAAAGTTATTATAAAAATTAAATGATAGCATTATAATTATGGATGGCCCCATTATCTCCTGGCAATCAGTATATTTACTTGATGTCCGCCATTGATTATTGGTATCACAGGTGAGAAACAAGTTATGACGAATACTTTCGCATTACGTAATGTTACATAATTATGACGATAACGTAACAGTTGTTATTATTTTCTATATGTATAAGGGAAAATATTTATAAATTCCGGGCAGCGAGTGCCACTCGGATAATTATTAATAACTTTTGAATTGGTAATTCCAACAAACTCAGAATTATTTAAATCGTGCCAGTCGAATTATTTTTTTAATTAAAAAAATCGAATCCCTTTCGATAACGCATTCGAAAACTTTGAAATTAGACCAAAATGTATTTATTTGGTTACTTCTTTATTGTTTTATATATAATCGATATAATTTTAAATAAATTTCTCATAATCCAGTCTCAAGATTATGCTTTCAGAAATTATATTATCATAGATCAATTTATTTTATCCAACAAAACGGAAGACCATTTGCAATTAGATTTTGTTGCCTTTTCAAGAACCTTCAGGATGATTTTATACAGAGACGTATCCCTGTACTCTCAAACTGCTCAATTATATTTTTTTATTGATAAAGAAATTCGCAGGACGTACTTGAGGGATATTCCTGAAGTAATCATCTACAAGGGAACAACAAACATGTCTAACGATTCCACAGCTTTTGGATATATAGCAAATGGTATTTTTGTCGGAAGAATTGATACAGGGGATGAAATGTTTTATGTAGAACCACTTCTATATCATGATCAATTTCAGAAGACTTCAGAAAATGTCCCTAAAGGTATCATCTATAATTTAAAAGACATTTTTATTAATAGTTCTACAAATAGTGTAAAAACTTGTAAACGTTTAAGAAGTCAAGAAAACTATCATCACAATAAATATAATGCTCCACCTGATTTTCGAATTTCAAACATTTCCATTAACAGTGCACATCTTTTGAAGTAAGTAACAGATTAAAAATTTATATATAGCAAAATCTCTAACCGGACAATTTTCCAAAAATACATGCAATCCGGCATAGTTTTTATTTGTATAATCCGGCATATTTTACAATTGGAAATTTTATTAAGTGAATCTAATATTTGATAGTGACTGTTCATGACACAATAAAATGCAAGTATACGTTTAGAATAGCAAAGGAAACCAGAAATATCAATAGCGGTTTATAATTTGATACCGAAGTTTCAATTATTGCGCTCCAAATTCGAATTATCGCGGCCTCGAGATATAGCCAACTATATATGCAGCCAAAATTAATTTCCTCTCCAGGTAGCTCTCTTTAGCACTTCGTTTTTATCCGATGGCGCTTGCTCACCACTCATCAGTAACTCTCCACCTTTACCTGAAGTACCTGTGACCGGCTTAACCCGGTAAGCAGACGATGAACCACAAGTGGTGCATCGTCTGCACAATGCACTGCCAAAGTTATCATTTTCTCAATATTATTACTCAGCAATATTGTATATTGCTGAGTAGATGTTACAAGAAAGCTACATCGGGGGCCGGGACCTCTAGAGCTGGTACTGCATATGAATAATTATTTCTCTTCTTATTTACCCCTACAATGAATGCTGAAATAAACAAGGATGATATCAAGTCTATAGCTATCAAGAAGAAACGTAGAGTGATCAGCTTAGAATATTAGTACGTTTAACACACTTCTTTTTTCCTGAAAAATCCATTTCTTGAAAAATCCTTGCCAATGATCACCCATTTTAAATGCATTATTTATCCCGATTATCGCAGATTCGATTAGTGCGGAAGAAGTAAGTAACAGATTAAAAATTTATATATAGCAAATCTCTAATATGATATATATTCCAAAAATACATATAATACGGTTTATTTTTTATTTGTATAATCCGGCATATTTTATAAAGGAATACCTCGATTACCGTGGTTTCGATTATCGCGATTCTCGATTTATAGCGGTTTATAAAAATGGAAGCCTTTCATTAATTTGTTAGCTCCGTGTCACGTGGGTTCCAGACGCCATGTTTGAGACAATGTCGAAGAGCTAAGAGCACTTGCTTTGTATATAAACACAACACTGACCAAAAAATGAGCATGAGCAAAATGAGCTCATTTGTTGTACAGCAATGAGATTTACTCATTGCTGTACAACAAATGAGTAAATCTCATGATGCAAACAATTACCCAAACTATAATGCATTGTTGCTTGTCAAAAGCAATGTTATCCATGCAGGACATAGGAAAGACGTAACAATTAAGTGAAATTCAGCCGAAGTTAAACTCCAGTCGTTAGTGGAACGTACAGTCCGAAGAGTACTTTTCGTTCAAAATGAAGTACTTGAACACATCGCTGATAGCAGAAGAATAAATATTTATTTATTTGTATCTTCAAACAAATATAAAAAACAAATATATGAGTAATGCTTTGTAAAATTCAGTTTTGGTTTTATTTCAGTTATTCTTCAGCAATATATCCCTAAACATGTACAAATTATTCTTTTAAATTAGTCTTCTATCCTTTCGTAAAGTTTTCCAAGCATTCATTTTATGTTTTTTCAAATAAAATAATTTCTCTCGCCTAGATCGGTAAAAATTACCACTGTGCGTCGTCGTATTCTTTAATCCTGTAGTTTAATTCTGCAGGATGATATTTGATTTTTATCAAAATTTTGTCTTATATTATTGACAATAAATGAGTGTGAATTAGCAGACATTAATGGACAATGACAGCATAAAGTTACTCTATGCTCCTATAGAGAAGCATGGATATGACCTTGAATGCTGCCATGTTTGAGACATCTAATCTAAGGCGAAGCTTAGATATAGGTACCGATTCAAAACAGAATTCCCCTTTTTCCCGTTCTATTATACATAATTAAAATTTATGCGAGGGAAGTAATCATACTGGTTATTTAGAATTATTTATTATTGTTCTGCCTTAAAAATAATAAAAAAAATGCCTGATAAAAAATTATAAATACACACTGTTTTATAAGTTAATGGTATTTACAGTAGATATAGTAGGGAAAAAATACAGTTACCATTAGTAGTAAGGAAACATAGACTGCCAAATTTTCATCCTAGAAATTACACTATATAAATTATTTAAGTAACATTTTATTTTCATAAGTTGTTTGAGCAGTTCCAACTTGCCATGACATTGGCCAACATCTAATTGAACAATACTGTAGAACAAAAAATCATTTCAATATAAAGAAAATAAATGCCCAATTGAAAAAAAAAACGAAAACATAAAATGTGGAAGCAGAAGTATGGGAATGAAAAGTGCTGTCTCAAGTCATTAAGTGTTTTATTTATAAAATGTTTGGTGCAGTTTTTGGTTGTAGTAATAGAAATAGTTCGTTTTTTATATTTCCGAGCGAAACTTTCCAACTTGCCTTGACATTGGATGATGGACTGGATGATGGATTGGATGAACAACATCTAATTGAACAATACTGTAGAACAAGAAATCATTTCATTATAAAGAAAATAAATGCCCAACTGAAAAAAAAAAACGAAAACATAAAATGTGGAAGCCGAAGTGTTTTTTTTCTTTAAATTGGGCATTTATTTTTCTTATAATGAAATGAATTCTTGTTCTACAGTATTGTTCAATTAGATGTTGACCAATGTCATGGAAGGTTGGAAAGTTTTCGCTCGGAAATATTAAAAAACGAACCATTTCTATTACTACAATCAAAAGCTGCACAACCAGAAATCTTCGAATTAAGAAATGATTTAGATAACTATATACAGATAACTGTAAATTATTATCCGCCGCCACATATAGCCAAATTCAGTTTAGCTCCAAGCTTCTTACTAATAATTCAGTTATTTTCCGGAAATGCTTTCGGCCTATTATGACCCTCCTCAGCCGATAATCTCAAGTGAGTCACTCGCTTGAGATTACCTGCTGAGGAGGGCCATAATAGGCCGAAAGCGTTTCCGACTCGCTTGAGATTACCGACTGAGGAGGGCCATAATAGGCCGAAAGCGTTTCTTGCTCGCTTGAGATTACCGACTGAGGAGGGCCATAATAGGCCGAAAGCGTTTCTTGTTCGCTTGAGATTACCGGCTGTGGAGGGCCCTAATAGGCCGAAAGCGTTTCCGGAAAATAATTGTATTATTAGTATATGCAGTGCATATTATATATATCTAATAATAAATTAGTGTTTTTAAAATAATTGTATTATTAGTATATTTTGTGCATATTATATATATCTAATAATAAATTAGTGTTTTTATCCTGCTTTCAAGTACTTGTGATTTCTTTTGTCAGTAGAAGCAGCGGAACTCAGTTGTTTATATTGTTGTGATTTCTTGTGTTATTAGAAGCAGCAGAACTCAGTTGTTTATAGCTATGTTCGAATTATTAATAAATATTGTCTTATGTATTATTTATGTATTCAAATATTCAAGTTACTTTTTAATAATTTAAAAACAAGTTAAGTACTTTATATTATACATCAATTGCCCAGATTATTTCTAAAACTTGCTAAAGCAACTTATAAAAATAAAATGCTACTTAAATAATTTATATAGTACAGTGTAATTTCTTGCATGAAAATTTGGCAGTCTATGTTTCCTTAGCACTAATGGTAACATTGTATTTTATTTCTACCATATGTAAATACCATTAACTTATAAAACAGTGTGCATCTACAATTTTTTATTCGGCATTTTTTATTATTTTTAAAGTAGAACAATAATAAATAATTCTGAATAACCAGTATGATTACTACCTTCGCATAATTTTAATTATGTATAATATAATGGAAAAACGGAATTCTGTTTTGAGTCGGTATCTATACCTAAGCTTTGTCTTAGACTAGATGTCTCAAACATGGCGGCATTCAAGGTCATGTCCATACTTCGGAATTCTGTTTTGAGTCGGTATCTGTATCTAAGCTTTGTCTTAGACTAGATGTCTCAAACATGGCGGCATTCAGGGTCATGTCCATACTTCTCTATAGGAGCATAGAATGACTTTAGGTTAGGTTAATTAGATCCAAATTCAGTTTAGCTCCAAGTTTAGCTCTTCGACATTGTCTCAAACATGGCGTCTGGAACCCACGTGACACGGAGCTAACCAATGAAAGGCTTCCATTGTTGGCAAAATCTAGGGAAAAGCGTGTCCATACTTCTCTATAGGAGCATAGAGTGACTAACAAAGTCTAGGGAAAAGCGTGTCCATACTTCTCTAAAGGAGCATAGAGATCTAGGGAAAAGCGTGTCCATAATTCTCTATAGGAGCATACAGTAACTTTATTCTATCCAACCTTCCAACGCCATGTCAGCACTGTGTTCAGTTAGAGATAAATCTCATTATGGAAGTGGAGAATTTCCGTTTCGTTGGAAATTGTAATTAGGCTTTGCAACTAAGGCAGAAGTTAGTATTGTAACATATCCAGATATGAACCTAATAATTCAGCGAAATTTAATCCCTTGAACCTTAACGGAAGTTTTAATGATTTCAATTAATTTAAACTAATTTTAGCTCCATCTCATGATTACAATATTTATTAAATTTAATCAGATGTCCAGATATGTCGCAACAGTATTAAACACTGATTACAGCAGGAATGAGAACTAGCAGCTTAAAAAAAACAGGCATAAACTGTTTGAGTTCCTCTGTCGTTCTGGTCTTCTTTCATTACTGTTCGCTTTCGTTTTGCCTGCTTTCAATAGTTTTTCTTGCAATAAATTTTTGCAACGCCTTAATTCTTTATGAAATACACTGTGTTGTGCATAATTCGAATACACTGAATTTGTTAATTTATTGGCACAAAATTCATAATTATTTTACTACTTTACAATAAAATAATTATTTTTTCTTGAAAAAATAAATATCAGTTTAATTTTCCAGTTCTTCGAAATTCGAGAATAAAGAAAGAAACTAGATAGTAAAGCTTTGATTTCACATTCTTATTAAAAGTGCATTGAAGTTTCATAATGGCTGCCATAGGAGAAAAATACTTTACTTACAAATTAAACAAAAGGAATCATATATTAAGACATTTAAAATACCATACAAAGGAGAGGCCTTTTAAATGTTATGGATGTAAACGTAATTTCAAGACGAAGGCAAATATGAATGCACATCAATGCATTCACAATAAAAAAAAGCCTTTCGAATGTGATGTCTGTGATCGCAATTTCGCCAAAAATTCGCAGTTGGTAGCTCATCGCCTTACTCATTCTAGAGAAAATTCTTTCCATTGTGAAGTTTGTAAGCGCAGTTTCGTCGAAAAGTCACGTTTGAGATGTCATCTTATCATTCATTCGGAAGAAAAACCATTCCAATGTGACATCTGTAAGAAAAATTTTATAAGAAAATCCGATTTGGCAAGACATCTGCAATCACCCGTTACAGAGAAGGTTTACCAATGTAATATTTGTAAGAAAAATTTTAGAAAGAAAGTAGAGTTAATAAAGCATGTTTGCATACACGATGGAAAAAAGCCTTTTCAATGTCAGATTTGTAAGCGCAATTTCTGTAATAAATATAGTTTGAATAAACATCAGCATGATCATACTAAAGAAAAGCTCTTTCAATGTGACGTTTGTAAGCGCAGCTTCTCTAAAAAGTCAATTCTAACAAATCATCTGTTCATTCATTCTGAAAAAAAGCTTTTTCAGTGTGATATTTGTAAGAAAGAATTTTCACGGAAAGCAAATTTGGTAAAACATAAAAGCATTCACACCGGCGAAAAAACTTTCCAATGTGACATTTGTAAGAAAAATTTTAAATTGAAAGCATGTTTTATAAAACACCAACTTACTCATATTGAAGAAAAGTGTTTCCTGTGTGATATTTGTAATAAAAAGTTAGCAAAGAAAGCATCCTTAGTAAGTCATCTTCGGACACATACTGTGGAAAAGCGTTTCCACTGTGATATCTGTAAGAAATATTTTGTGCGGAACGATGTTTTGAAAATACATCTTCGCACACACACCGGAGAGAAGCCTTTCCAATGTGACATCTGTAAGAAAAGTTTTGCACAAAAAGGAGATTTTGTAATACATCTTCGCACTCACAGTGGAGAAAAACCTTTCCAATGTGAGATTTGTAAGCATAATTTTAGAAGTCAATCCCAACTAGCAAGACATATTCGCACTCACAATAAAGAAAAGCCTTATCAATGTGATATTTGCAAGGGTAGATTCGCCGAGAAGAGAAGTTTATTAGATCATATTCAAAGACACATTGGAGAAAAATCTTTCCAATGTAATATTTGTACGAAGAGTTTCGCTGTTAAATCAAGTCTCACGCAGCATATTCGCATTCACCGTAAAGGAAAGCCTTTCCATTGTGATATTTGCAAGCGCAAATACGCACAGAAGATAAGTTTGGTAAAGCATCTTCGAAGACACATTGAAAAAAATTCCTTCCAATGTAATATTTGTGAGAAGAGTTTCACTGTTAAATCAAGTTTCACAAAGCATGTTCGAAGACACTTTGAAAAAAATTCTTTCCAATGTAATATATGTGAGAGGATTTTCACTTTTAAATCAAGTTTCACGAAGCATGTTCGCACTCACACTGTAAAGCCTTTAGAATGTGAAATTTGTAAGCGTATTTTCACTATTAAGAGTCGTTTGGTAATTCATCTTCGCACTCACACTGGAGAAAAGCCTTATCAATGCGATGTTTGTAAGAAGAATTTTGTTAGTAGTTCACATCTAGCAAAACATATTCGTATTCACACTGACAAAAATCGTTTCCAATGTAACATGTGCAAGTTCTCTTCCTATAGTAAAGAAAGTCTAATAATACACATTCGCACTCACACTGGGGAAAAGCCTTTCCAATGTGATATTTGCAAGCGAAGTTTTACACAAAAACCTAATTTGATAAAACATCTTCATAATCATTCTGCGGAAAAATTCTCTTAACCGTGACATTTGTTAGAAGGGTTTCGTTGTGGAATCACGTCTGACAAGACATCTTCGTATTCACACTGGAGAAAAGCCTTTTCATTGTAAATTCTGTGAACGAAGTTTCCGAGATAAATCAGATTTGGTAATACACCGGAGGAAAGCCTTTCAAGTGTAACTTTTGCAAATAGAGAGTCGTTATTAAATACATCTGATACAACATCTTAAACAGACACACCAAGAAAATACCTCTTAATAGCAACATTTTTTAGCACAATTTTACTGCACCCTTCCAAAATGCAATTTCATATCATTATCTGTAAATTCTTCATTGTAGTGACATTAGTTTATAGCATTTTCAGTGTACAGTGCTATTTATGAGATTATAATTAAATACTGCACTCAGACATCATACTAATTTTAATAAAATGATTTGTTTCATTTCTCAAATTATTAAATGATTTTTATCGAAAGAATATAATTTTGTTAGTTTCAGTAAAAATGTAATTTGTGAATTTCAATAAAATTTTATATATTTTTAATTATTTGAATTTATTATTTTGTTTTTCACATTGAAAAACTGTGCTGCTATTGTTCGAGAACATAAAGAGAAGTCTTTTTCGAACCGATTTGCTATCTATTCAACCAGTACAAGCAGTGGTGATATTCAAATTATTTAACAACCGGTTCGATTAATTTTAATGTCGAGAGGGTCTTGAAGAAATTTATAAAATGCTTTTTTTATCTTTAATTGAGAGTTGTAGAAGATAGAACAATTCTTCACTCGTCTGTTACTTGCAAAATGGTGTCCTTTCCTCAGCCATTCTTTGCTGTAATGAACTGCATCAAATTCTACAGATTTTAACAACATAATTGAAGGAACCGACTGAAAAACACCACTGCATATAACGAGATGTTTGTGCTTAAACTCATAACCTTGCATTATTCTAAATTTCATTTAATCGTGAATATATTCTGCTTACTTTATAAATGCTGTGAATACCGAGACGATTTGAAAATAGTGAAAAATATCAGATATTTTTCATTGTTATTGATTTTGGAATGATTAAAATATAGATATGTAACCAAAATCATCTTCGATGCAATTAATTTTTCCATTTAAAATTATATAAAAGCGATAACCGAAATTTACTATATTCTTTTCCAAAAGCTGTAGGTTACATTAAGTATTCTGTGGAATATAATATATATAAATGAAGACATGTCAAAGTGATTTACATTCGACAGAAGAGTGAGACATGGATGTGTGATGTCTCCATGGCTGTTCAATATATGCATATGCAATTTACACTTAAAAATTCGGAAATTCGGTAAAAAAATAAATATTAGTACAATAATCCAAGAAAATCCTAAAACGAAACTTTGTAGAAATCTAAAATTAATAAAAAAAAATTGATTGTTTAGTAGCTGAAAAATTTTAATAATTAAAAAAAAATTCAAAAATACTGTATATCTAAAAACTATTGTCCATGAGATGATAGAAATATTCTTAAGATCATCTTGTTTATCCAGATTTTTATAAAAATTTCTTATAAATAATTTGCATTTTATAAGATATAAAGTTTTTTCCGCCACTATTTATAATGATTAATAAAAGATTTCTTGGAATTATATTGCGGTATTTCATAAGGCTGTTCAATGATATTGTTGTTTTGATAGTTATAGTAACAAAATCATGTATCGGTATAAAAATAAATCGTAATAAGTATAAAAATAAAAATATAATAATGTATCGGTACAATGTTTTGGGTTTTAGATTAGGTTAAGTTAGGTTAATTAGATTACGCCGCCATATCCTCTTGGGATATACTGTATCTGGCGGCGGCCACTTGTAGAGCCCATCACAGGCTGGCCAACACCCGTGATATCTGGCGGCGGCCACTTGTAGAGCCCATCACAGGATTTTGATACATATAGAGAGGGTCAACCAGATGGTTGAAGGATGGGGTTCAACGGGCCGGGCCCGGACCCCTCCTGAAAAACTGGAGGTGTGGGACCCGGATTTGAACCCGGATCCTCCAGGGTGGTAAGCCAAAGCTTTACCACGCGGCCATCCGGCTGACGTTAGTTTGGTTAAGCAGCCATATCGCACGAGAGATATTCTGTATCTGGCGGCGGTCACTTATTGAGCCCATCACAGTCCTGCCAATATACATGATGGGGTCAACCGGCTGGTTGAAGGAGGGGGTTTAACCCCTGCTCCGGACCCTTCCTGAAAAACTGAAGATGGACCGGATTTGATCCCGAATTCTCCAGAGTGGTAAGCCACAGTTTTAACTCGCAGCTGTCCGGCCGCGGCTCCGGACCCTTCCTGAAAAACTGAAGATGTGGGACCGGAATTTGATCCCGAATTCTCCAGAGTGGTAAGCCACAGTTTTAACTCGCAGCTGTCCGGCCGATCCCACATTTTGGAATGATTCTTGGATTCTATGCTGGGTGGTCTCGTATGTGCATATTGCCAATGAATATTTGGAAATCAAATACATGCAAATATAGTAATAACTGCAAATATAAAGGGCTCGTTATATTAACGAACATTTAATCACTGTTATTACATTTACAAAAACTGCACAATTTATTTAATTCACTCTCATCTTTTATTATGTTCACACAGTAAAAATAAATTTTCTTTGAAGTGGTCAAGAAAACATTCTATTTGAAGCTGTTAATATTTTTTATTTAGTGAAATAATTTATAAAAAAGCATTCATAAAAATAATTTTTTTTTTGTATAAACGTAATTCTTCAATAATGAAAATTTTTAAGTAATGCTTTTATTAATTTTTGATGTAAAATTTATTCGAATGCAATAAATTGAAAAATAAAAAAGCATTCATAAAAATAATTTTTTTTGTATAAACGTAATTCTTCAATAATGAAAAATTTTAAGTAATGCTTTTATTAATTTTTGATGTAAAATTTATTCGAATGCAATAAATTGAAACGACAACAAATTTCAAATTGTTTCAGATATTTTTCGCCGAATTTTACATGATATTATTCAAATTTCCGTCTTCATTTTTATTCATATTTCGTATAAAGCATACACATATAAAGTTGGACGATCCAGTAATATGGCAGACATCATATCTAAAATTAAATCCCACGACAAGTTGATTCGCATTCTCTGTAACTAAATTGCTAGTTGCAGAATGAAAGAAGTTTAACATTTTCACTATTATCTGAAAAATTCATAAGGTAAATTCAATAAGTTAGAATTCTGTATAAGATACATGAAAGATTATATAGTTATCACTTGCAGTCTCTGCAATCAAATGATATAAAAAGAACACAACAATAAAAATGTGAAAATTGATTTTATCATAATTTAAGAAAGGCCTAAAATATTTATTAAAGTAATCATAAACTTTTATATATTTTTTCCTTGATTTTCAGTTTTTAATAGGAGCACGTAATTTAAGAAAGGCCTAAAATATTTATTGAAGTAATCATAAACTTTTATATATTTTTTCCTTGATTTTCAGTTTTTAATAGGAGCACGATGCAGAATAACTTCAGATCCGATTATCAATGTTCTGCACGTAGTGTTTGTATAACTAATGAAAATTTGTTGTCACACGTGAAAATCGAAAGCAACAAATTGCTTCACCATATGAAAAAATAGATAATTCCGTAGCTTTCATTGGTTGAACCATCATATTCATTAATTATTTATGAATGATTGGAAACCTGAGATTTTATAATTCTTGTAAAACAAAAAGAATTTGTAATGCTCTGAAAAATTTCAAAATTTGTTTCCTAATCACGAGTATGTTTTCTTAATTATATTGAGTAATTGAAGTAGAAATAATATATTTCCGGATGTAATCTCATTAAGTGGTTAATTTAGAGATGTTTGATTCGAAAAATGTAGTGCAATGAATGGCTGCTGTAGAAAGCCAAATTTCGTAGAATTATATTTATTTAACTGAATTGCATTTATAGGTAATAATTAGTCTATGTGATCTTCTGCAATATAACTTTCATTAAAACTTGATTTGAACATAGCCGTAAATCGTTTTACTGCAATATAACAAATAATTCCATAATTATTACAGGAAAAATGTTGAAGACTGAATTTCTAGCCTTGGTCGATTCTAGAAGAATTAATTTAAACTTATTCCAAATTGAATTTCAATAGCCTAATTATTCTACTAAATTTAAAAAAAAAATAGTATAAAAGTTATTAGGAGAAATTTTCGAAGTTTGAATGCCTGCGATATTTTAAAAAGTTTAAAACGTATTTCATACAGATAAACTTGAAAGCTTGATTGACCTATTAATTTTTCAAAAATCCAATAAATGATTCGTAATATAATAAGGTAGCATAATAGTTATTTTTGATTAACAGATGGCGTCACTTCCTAATCAGTTATTTGTTAAATGGCTGGCCAATAATAGCGCTTGGCAGAGGTTCGCCCAATCCCTATGGGCGGATCAGATTATTTAGTACAAAAATCGTTGTGACGGCTGTAACACTTGAATACATTTTTTTTAAATGGCTGGCCAATAATAGCGATTGGCAGAGGTTCGCCCAATCCCTATGGACGGATCAGATTATTTAGTACAAAAATCGTTGTGACGGCTGTAACACTTGAATACATTTTTTAAAGAATGGAAATGATATGGAAATAAATAAATCCTTTTCGCGCAAATTGAAGTAATAAGCAAAACCATTGAAGTAATATAGGTAATTGAATGTTTCCTGAAGACCAGGAAGGAAATTTTGCAATAATTCATTTACGTATCTCCCAAAGACCAGGAAGGAAATTTTGCAATAATTCATTTAATACTCATGTAAGAATCATTTAATACAATACTGGATAAAATTTTATCATCACTAGTGTTCCTCTTGGAGAGGTAAAGTACATTTAATGAGCAATTTTAAATATCACAAATCACTAGTATTCCTCTTGGAGAGGTAAAGTACATTTAATGAGCAATTTTAAATATCACAATATATATATAAATAGCTGTTCTAAATTATTGTTAGATTTTTAACGTAATAAAAAGCTGTATACTGAGGAGGGACCAGGAAAGGGTCCGAAAACGTTTTATGGCAATAAATATCTTCCGTGCTAGTAGTGCTTTCTGTTTTGTGGTACTTATAAATATTTTCGATCCAACATTTTCCCTTCCTCGATTTTGTTTCAGCTTCCTCATTTATACAAGTAAAGCAAGTGGTTTTTTAGGTAACTGTTATTTATAAAAAGAAATACGAACAATGTTTCTCTGCAATTTTGATCAAAGAGATGAGATTTAATAACAAAAAATCCCACCAACTTGACTGTAAAGATTGCCAACAATTCAACGTCGAAATAAAACGCTTGAATTTCATTGGTGGATGTTATCTCGACGGATTTTACCGTCGTAGAAAAGTTTAATTCGTCTAGAAACTGGACGGTAGCGATTTTTAGGCCACAGTGTGACATCAAAACCACACTGCTTTCGTCACACGCATACTTTTCACTGCTGTTCCATGCTAGTGGGAATCAACTTTTAGTCTCAGTCATCGAGTTATGGTCATAGTAGAGTCTCATTATTTTTGTATTTAATCATCTTTTACTTTGTTTAATATAATGAATTATGACTCTAAGATTCTTGAGGAAGCTTTCCGCAACTGTGGGAATCCGCAAGCAGAATTGCGACAGTTATCGAAATTACCTATGACAGTTTTTGACCATTCCGCTTTCCGTGGTGGATAGTGGGGAATCAATCTTAACTCTGCATTTGGCCTTGTTCTCACAATGCTCTGACATTGCCTAGCAAACAAACTTTTGTTTAACATTTGAAATATATACTGCATTAACTTATTTTTAAAAATTTTATTTTATAAAGGTGTTATTCTATTAATATCCACATATAACAGTAACTAATTAATTATTTTTTATGATAAAATGAACAGCTTGACGTTATTGTCTAATATATATCATTGTATTAAGAAATTACTTAACTAAATTCTTATTGTCGTATCCTAGATCAGGGGTCACCAAACTACAGCCCGCAGGCCAGCCGTGACGCCAGTTTATCTGACCCGCCAACGGTACTTGAATTTGCTTGGTAATAGATTAAATACAGCTCATTCGCAAGTATGGGTTTTATTCAGCAAAACGTTTTATAAATTTATAACGACATTGTTCTGTTGTATGTCAATGTTCTTGTATAATGTTTAGCAGCACTGATGAGGGACTAATACAGTCCGAAAACGTTTTGCTGAATAAAACCCATACTTGCGAATGAGCTGTATTTAATCTAATATCGTATTAAGCAAGTAGTTTTTAGTATTTTGAAAGTTTTGCTTGATAAAATGTATAGAACACGAGATGTTGTGATACAATTTTAATTTAAATATTATATTTAGAATACTAGGAGATCTTCACATGTGCGTATACCTCCTGGCTGCTGCTATGTGCTTTAAATTACTATTTTAAAATTTAAAATAGTATCTAGATTTTGTTTATTCAAACCAAACATTGATATCATCTTGAAAGCCAAATGTCAGTTTCACAAATCTCACCAATGATTTTTGCTGCTTAGATTGAGAGATTCAGATTTATGCACACTAGGTCTGATGTAACTATCTTTTTGCTAACGTTGCCTTCTTTGATAACTTTTTTAGTAAATAAATATGTTGGTTTTCCTTGTTTTTTGTGCATTGCATGTCACTCACCCGTGATTAACATGGAATGCTGAAATTGGTTTTTCGTCTTTTTCTCGGAGCTTTCGTTCTGGCTTGCAAGTATTGTACATAATGATTATGCAGCCTGCGCTCGTCATTTTGTCAGTTATCTGGCCCACTGTGCAAAAAGTTTGGTGACTTCTATCCTAGATGACTAAAGAAAGATCTTGATTAAAACAAAAAAAATTATTGAATAAAAACTGGTTAGTCAAAACTTTCGTGTAAACAGTATTGCACCTTTCCTACACATCTCTCGATCGATCCTTTCAATTTGGTGATTTTAAAAGATATAAAAATATAATTTTAACTTTGAAGGGAAATTCAAAAATGTCTTAAGCATATTACGACTTTAAACATTTGAATTGCATTATTGCCATGATTTACATTAGAATATGGAGTTAATCAAATTGGCTTTTAAAATAAAGTATTTATTATTCGATGGCCAAAAAAATTTTTGTCATTTAGTGGTATTAAGCCTAACTATTAAGGAAATTTATTTAGTATTATTTTTTTTTTCTTTTCACTTGCCATAATTAACTTGCCATAACATAACATAATTCACTAAATAACATAAAAATTCATAAATAACATAATAATAATTTACTAAATAACATAACATAACAACATAATTCACTTGCCATAATTAAGCCCCAATCTCATTGAAGAAATCATATTATATTCTAGGTATGTAGACGATATCTTCATATTATAGAAGAATAAGCATCAAGCATATGAGATCGTACAGCAACTCTCTAAAAAAGAATATGGCCTTACACTCAAACTTACTCAAGTTAGCCAAGAGAGTATAAACTTCCTGGATATTAAAATAATTGCATCAGAAGGAACCTTTAATACCACTGTCTACATTAAACCCACCACTACTTCAGTTATCATTCCCAGGTGGTCCTTTGACCCCTGGACCTATAAAAAGTCTGCCTTAACATCATATTTTATCAGATCTCATATACATTGCAGTAATAATCTCCTCCATAATGAGGAAGTTAGTAGAATTTTTGACATCGGCCGTAAACATGGATACACTAACAGTTTTATGAAAAACCTATATTGAAAGGTAAAAGCTAACTTCTATAGACACTCAGATGTCATTTGCCAACGTGGGCCTTCCTCCAATGTAGTACGCCTATCTAATGCATCTGATTGCTTTCCGTTGCCGTACAGGCTTCATTCTAATAATGTGGTTAAATCTGCACTTAAGTTGGTGAATAAAACTCATACTTTCAGGAGGGCTCCCACAATTTTTAATTTGCTTAGAAATGACAAATCTATAAGATCCAATGACTTTAAATTGGGAGTTTACAAAATCCCTCTACAAAACCTAGAGGACAACCAAATAGAAACATATATCGGTGCTACAGCCCGTAATTTCAAGGATAGATTAGCCGAACATAGGCAGGATATATCTAAAGGAAATCTAAGCACTGCATTAGCTGTAAGAGTTTATGAAAAAGACTCTTAAAGTATTATGGCAAAATGCTCGCACTATAAAAAATCTACAAGATCATAAGGCGTTACCAACAGCAGAAAAAAATTGAAATTTTAAGAAACAGCCAAACTGAAAATAATAATATCAGGCAGGTGGATAGTCTAAGTATAGGCTGGAAATATGCTATACATAATAATAATTAATTGTTAATATTAATCCTTCCCCCTATTAATTAAATAATATAACTTCTTATATTTAATTTGCTTTATTTTATTTATTTACATGTATATCTCCTTCGAATGTACTGTTAAATTTTTAAAAATTGTTCCTTTGTTCTGTTCTTTTTAATTAAATGTACACTGATGATGGTATTATTAATACTGAAAGCATTTTTGTAATTTTGCAATAAACTGAGTTATTTTCACTGCTTTGATGTGCTTATGTTTGGAACTTTATTTGTGGAGTTAATTAATTTGGCAAGTGAGCAGCTCATTTCTCACTATATTTTTAATCATTTAAAAAATAAATTTTATAATGGAGTGGAAATAATACAATCATTCTCAATTTTTTTATAAATAATGTATGATAATAGCAATCTCCAGGGAAACAATATTAAAAAAAGTATATTGTTACCCTGCTGGAATTATATAATCTGCAAAATTCAATTTATTTTCATTTGTAACTTAAATTTTTTTCTGTATTGCAGGAACAAACCCAATCAAATAATCCTCTCTAAAGAATTCATTTCTCTCTATATTAGACCATTTATTCTATTCTAATGCTGTTTGTATATGATAATGTAGATGCTCAAAAATATTACAAAATACATATTAAAACCAAGTTCGTATGTATTAATATAAATAAAAAAGCTTAAAAAAACCAAAAATAAAATTTTTATTAATAACAGAGTGCTTTCAGATATTTAAGCCCATTAACAATGCATCATTTTTTGAATTAGATAAAAGAAATTACATTATTATATATGAAAGCATATTACTATTAATAAAAAGTTTTATTTTTGGTTTTTTAAAGCTGTTTTTGTTGTTTATATTAATACAAAATAAAACTTTTTTATGTGTGCACAAAGTTTTTAAGCTGTTCGTGATTTGTTAAATTATTGGATGAAAGATATGGATAGTAAAAAAAGTAATTACGAAAAATTTTATAAAATTCATCTCCCTCTCTAAATTCCAAAAATTATAAATAGGTATTTTTTAATATTAGATAATAAATTTTGAAATTTATAAACAAGCAAGCAAACATATTGAATTTCAATCATACAGGATTACAGTGAGCAGATTGTTTAAATACAATTCTTACATAGTGTTCTTTATAAATATGCAAAATTATAAAGATAAATATGTATTTACAGTAATAAATTGGAAAAAATAGAACAAACATCAATATTTAAATAGAATAGTTTCTCAGACTTGTTATAAATAAGATGATATTTTCACAAAAATAATTAAAAATATAAATATGGCATTGTCATTTATAAGTTTATTTAAATTTTCTCAAAGTAATTATTTTTTAATAAAATAAATTTTAATTCTGTTGAACTGTTAAACAGAACTAAAATTTTATTCTGTTGTTAACTATTAAATTTTGTTCTGTAATTCTGTTGAATGATTTTTCTATAAACATAAAACATTAAGTAAATTCAAGCATTTTAGGTAGATTCAGATTTACTACATAGATAAAATCTGACATTTAACAAAAAGTATTTCAAGAAAACCATTTGGAAAATGCTCATCTATATATTTAATCGAATAAATATAAAACAATGAAAAATCAGATTTGTAATATATATAAACAATTAAAAACAAAGCACACCATTCATATGCATGCAATCCTTAGGCAATTTCTGTTGAGTAAACATGGCAGCCACAATTCTATCAATTACTCTATTTCAATCAAATGTAAATGCAGTAATCCCAAATATTTCTAGTGAAAGAAATTTACACACACACTTTTGATCATTTTCTAAAAGAAGTGATTATCTTCTGTTTGATTTATGATTCATTTGTTGGAAGTGTAAATATGAAGTGATGGCCTGTTTCCACTTCCATTAGAAATAACAATATTTTCTTTGCAAATTTAGTTTTCATTTTCTCTCATTTAATTTCTCCTTGTTAACATCTTTGATAAATTATTATTATTATTATTATTATTATATTTCTGCCAAAGTGCTTTTGACAAGATTTTATTAAATTGCATGAGAAATGTTTGGCAGAAGATAATAGAAAATTTAATATTTCTCTGATATTTTCTGCTAGAACAATCAGTTACTATATATATTTGTGTATAAGATGAGAAACTTTTTCCAAAAAAAAAAAAATTTTTAATGAGGAAAGTTGGCTTATACATAGGATAAAACAAATTTTAAAATTTTTCAGATTGTAAGATTCACCAGCTCAGTTATGACATATTTCTGCTACAGGAAAAAAATTGTGTTTGTTTCTAATAAAAAAAAAATCATCATACAGATTCTTTCAATTCTTTGTTAAAAATGCATGAATATGTATAACTGTACATAATTTAATATTTTTTAGATATTTAAATATTGAGTACCAGTTAAATATGATCAAAAATACATAAAATTAAAGATGAGTTTTCTTTGTGCTATTAGAGTGCTCTATGATAGCAGTGCAATTTTTCATATTTATTTCTAAAAAATACCTATTTCTTTTCAATTCTATTATTAAAAATACACAGATTTGGATAATTGTTAATATTTTTAAATGCATTTAAATATAAATTTATTAGGTTCTTCACAAATAAGAAATGTATAGAAATGGGGATTTAAATCTTGGCAAATAAACACAGCAGCCAATACTATATATATAGTTGATGATGATGATGATTAGCCATTCAGTCGAGGCCGACTTTTGGCCACTTCATGGATCAAGATTCTCCACGCTTCCCTGTCTCTGACTGCTTCTTTCAGTTGTTCCGTGCACAAGTTCGTGTCGGACCTGATTGTGTCCAGCCATCTTGTTCTCTGACGCCCTCTTCTTCTCGAACCACTGACTGCGCCGATCATTAAAGCTGTTTCTAACGAATTAGCCCGCATGATATGACCAAAAAACGAGAGCCGCTGCTTGGTGATTTTGCACCCAAGTGATACATTTGGTCTGACACAATCCAGGATCGTTTTGTTTGTGACTCTTGCACACCATGGTATGGTATGCGCATCATACGTCTCCAGCACCATATATATAGTTACTTAATATTAAATGGAAAATGTTACAGTTTTTAAGATAGCCTACAAAAAGAAAAATAACATTTTTTCATAACTTAGGAATGATAAAGACACACATGGAGAAGAAAAAAAACAAGAGTTTACATAATCCCATTCAAATCTAGACTCAAAGAAGAAAAATATATCAGATACACAAGCCACAACTTAAAAGAAAGAATGAAAGAATATGTGAAAAATATAGAAAATATAAAGGGTGAAACTAGTACTATACTAGGTATTAGAACATTAGAATACAACATAGATATTAAATGGAAGGAAGTGAAAGTGATGAAAGATATCAAGTGTAGAAACAAAGAGATCATTGCAAAGCAATTGAGACAATTAAAAGATCTAAATATGATTTTATTATCAAGAGTAATGACCCAAGTTCTCTTTCTCATACATGAAAGTGAAAACATTCAGAAAATAATTTGTAAAATAGTCTAGAAAACCTATAATGCTTAAAAGATGGGGTACTTTTCTCCGTATGTGCAACACGTTAATGTCAGAGATATTTTATTATTTTACATTTTTATCTGTTTTTATAAGTTCATTCGTTTATTTTTATTATTATCCATAATATATATGACTACCTGAAACCCGCAAATTTTTGCAGTTGATTTTTTAATATTTATTTTTTTGATAAGGTAAAATAATAATAAACAAACATTTTAGATTTTTTAATAAAAGTCTGCTATAATAAAATCTCTTTATATATAGGATTTCATGTTTTATCTATTCCAAAAACTTTGACAGAATTAAAATTTTTCGCTCTAGAGAATGCAACATGTAACTGGCCATGTGTAAAAACCGAGTGAGGAATGTAGATATATGTTAAAAATAAACAAAATTTACTTTATTGTTTTAGTTGTTTAACTAAATAATACCCAGCACATTATTCGGCAGCATAATGGCCACATGATTATCGTGATCGTGCCCAGCGTTGCCCAGGCAGTTCAATGGCGCTGTACTTAAGTTTCTCTTTTTCTTAAATTATAACTTTTTAGATGACATTCTGGATTTTCTTCAATGGATTATGAAAATCTTTCCCATACAGATACATTTTCCATTTGAAATATCTTTCTTTTCGAATATTCCCTTCTTTATCTCTTTTTGTCAATTAGAATTCTTTTTATTTGTTCGATCGCCTAATGTTACATTTTCTTGATTAAACACAATCTTTAAGTAAGTTAACTGCTGCAGCTAAAAGAATTCCTTCTTTTTCATGGCATTATGAAATTTATACAATTGTACCATGTGCAAAAACTTTATATCAAAACATATGAAATGACATAGTCTCGAACCAAGAGCACCAAGAAATACGTGAATTAATCTCAAATACAGATTCTTCTACATAATAAAAACTTACATTAGTGAAAATCAGGAAATAAAATAATCATAGATTGAAAAATGCTGATAGATTAAATAACAAATCAGAAGCCGCATAAATAAATCGAGAATTTCTATAAAATTCTATTATTGTAAGTCAAATTGTTGCGTTGCTATGGACATGACGGTTTCATTTTTCACACGTGGTAATGATAGTGACAATCTTAATTAAGGGGCATAAGGAAATACAGTGCATTGCTTATTTCATAAAAAACGATTCAGCCTATCTTGCTTTATAATTGAACATACATGCACAGGTATTTAAATTTGTTTGTTTGTATGTGTTTGTTTGTATGTATGTGTTTGTTTGTATGTATGTGTTTGTTTGTATGTGTTTGTTTGTTTGTTTGTTTGTTTGTTTGTATGTGTTTGTTTGTTTGTTTGTGTTTGTTTGTTTGTGTGTGTTTGTTTGTGTGTGTTTGTTTGTTTGTATGTGTTTGTTTGTTTGTGTGTTTGTTTGTTTGTGTTTGTTTGTTTGTGTGTGTTTGTTTGTGTGTGTTTGTTTGTTTGATAGGGATGCATCTTGTCCCTTCTACTTTTCAACATCTATTCCAAAATACTATTCAAAAAAGTATTAGATGGACAAAAGGAAGGTGTAAGTGTGAATGGAAAGATTATAAACAACCGTATGCCGACGACACAGTCCTACTTGCCACTAATTTGAAAGATCGTCAAATCTTCCTTGAAAGAGTGAATGAAGCAAGCACTGAAATGGGGATAAAAATCAACATCAATAAGACAAAATTTATGATACTTGGAAATCATTCTACCCCAGCTACTCTACTACTCAACGGAAGAAAAATAGAAAAGGTTGATAAGTTTAGATATCTTGGATGTTAGTTAACTAACGATGGAGATTATGACATGGAGATTAGAATTAGAATTGAGATGGCAAGGCAGTGTTTCTTAAACATGAAAACAATGCTGTGCAACAGTGACCTTAAACTCGAAATTAGATGAAGAATGATGAAATGTTATACTTGGTCAATCCTTCTCTATGGTGTTGAAACTTGGACCTTGAAATCAGTCTCAATTAAAAGATTGGAAGCATTTGAGATATGGATTTATAGAAAGTTCAATTCACTACTTAGCACACATTGCAGCTTTAGAACAAAACTCTCTTTTAATCAGTTTTCGTATAATACAAACGTTTTTGACGTTCTAACGCCATCGTCAGGTATTTTATCTTACAATAAAATAGAATGTTGCTAAAGATTAGAACATCGCTACGGAATTCTGTTTTTTTCGAACAAAACTTTTAAAATTCAAACATCTCTCTTCTAGTACAAATTTAAACTTACAAATATAAATATAATTATAATTTAACTACAGTAGAACACTAATAAATATAATAGAATTATAATATAAACTAAATCATAAAATAAACTAAAACATCGTAATTTCTTCATTTAGAGAGCAGTTATAATATATGGTTCTCCAACTTCTTTATTACATATCGCAATATATTAGCAGTTCATAATAAATAGATATATGAACTGCTAATATATTGCGATATGTAATAAAGGAGTTGGAGAACCATATATTGTAACTGCTCTCTAAATGAAGAAATTACGATGTTTTAGTTTATTTTATGATTTAGTTTATATTATAATTCTATTATATTTATTAGTGTTCTACTGTAGTTAAATTATAATTATAACACTAATAAATATAATAGAATTATAATATAAACTACATCATTAGTGTTCTACTGTAGTTAAATTATAATTATATTTATATTTGTAAGTTTAAATTTGTAATAGAAGAGAGATGTTTGAATTTTAAAAGTTTTGTTCGGAAAAAAACAGAATTCCGTAGCGATGTTCTAATCTTTAGCAACATTCTATTTTATTGTAAGATAAAATACCTGACGATGGCGTTAGAATGTCGAAAACGTTTGTATTATACGAAAACTGATTTAAAAGAGAGTTTTGTTCTAAAGCTGCAATGTGTGCTAAGTAGTGAATTGAATTAATTAGAAGTTTATGCAGTGAAATAGTAAATAACAATCGATTTATAGAAAGATGTTAAAAATATCTTGGGCAGCAAAAATGAGAAATGAGGATGTTCTAAAGAAGATTAACAGGCAGAGAGAATTGATTATTACAGCAATACCTCGTATAGTCCGGATTGTAATTATGAATAAAAAATTTTTAATTAACTTTATTTTTTTAGAATAAATATGAAATGTAAGTGTGCTTGCTACTTACTATCTATATATGACTTGAATAGCCACTATGACGAGCTGAGACAAGCAGGCGTGTGCTCCATTTTCACAAATTTATCTGAACGTTTGTTATAGTACCTGCCTCTCAAGTGCAATGTCATCAGTTGTTTACCGCAAACGCTTAATTGAATCATTGAATGGGAATGCATGTCGGCATTTGAGACTTATCAGCCCATGGCGGCCCAGTTCAAGTGGGAATTCGCTTTTATTCAGAGTGCCGCTCTGCGTTTGGAATGCTGCTGAGCAGCTGATTTGGAGAAAGCGAATGCGTTTGCCTGCTGGGCGAGCCCTCTTTATCTATTCATCTTTATGGGCTCCGACTCACTTTCTCTCCCCTTCTGTCTATTGTAAATCTTTATAAAAGATTTTAAGTTTAATGCATATAAGAAATAATTACTAATGTAATATAAAAGGTTTTAATGTTTAATGCGTATGAAATAATTATTAATGTAAGAATTTACCAATTTAAAAAAAACATTATGAGCAAATCGAAAATTTCTTGGAACCAATTATAATTTTTCCCATAGGTTACGTACCTCGAATAGTCCGGTAAGAAAGAGGAACCAATTAACCAGACTATGCGAGATATTGCTGTATGTACAATCAAAAGAAGAAAAACTGCATATCTGGGACATCTGATGCGTTACAACAGATACCATATCCTACAGTTATTAATTGAGTGCAAGATTGAGGGGATGAGGAAGCCTGGAAGAAGAATATCTTGGCTTTGCAATGTAAGGGAATGGACTGAACTCAGTTCTGAACAGTTATTCAGAACAACAAGCAATAGGAAGGAATTCTCCAGAGTGTCACCAACCTACAGTAGGCGATGGCACCCCAAGAAGAAGAATGTGTTTGTACAATATTACAAAATGGCAGACTTATTGAGTAGAGATATGCAATGTTTTTTTATATTTTTTAATATAGAGCAATGCTTTTTTTTTATTTTTGTTTTTTTTGGAAACATTGCCTTTTCCAGATTATGACTAAATATTTGACAGAAAAAAGGAAAAAATAATAATAATGGATCCATTGATATTAATATATAAGCATATGTGTATATATTTTTAAAATTTAGCTATTTTAGAAACAGTCATGAGACATGGTGATTTTAAAATAAACAATGCAATTATAATATCTATTATTTATGATTGAATACTTTCTTTAAAACTGTAAATTGATACAGTTAGCTATATATGAAATAATTTGTTTTCTCAAATTCTTTTTTCTAAGTTTTTAAATCTATAATTAACATTAAATAAACTATTAAATAAATTACATTGAATTAAATTAAATTGCATTAAATAAATTATAATTAATATAATTTGCCGAGTGGTAACGCGCTGGCATGCCACGCTGAAGGACCCGGGTCTGGTCCCGGATTTTTTTGGGGTGCTGGACCCGGCGATCCCCGTCCTTCACCATCTGGCCCTCCTCCACTGGTGTGGGTGCAGCCCGTGGTTGGAACTGGCCCCCCCGTCTTAGTAATCTCCTTGATTGGAAAGGGGGCATAAAATATGCTTAAAAAAAAAAAAGTTGGAACTGGTCTGCCGTCTTAATAATCTCCTTGATTGGAAAGGGGGCGTAAAATATGCTTAAAAAAAAAAAACAGCATTAACAGAAAAATTTAACGTGGGGAAAGCACAGATCCACAAAATATTGTCTCAAAAAGAAATTCTCACTGAATGGAGGAACAACGGAAATCACAATCTTAAGCGAAACTATATGAAATGTATTGAAGAATTAAATAATTAAAAATAATGAAAAATTGTTGTCTCAATTAAACAACAAACACTGCTTTTCCGTATAAATTATAAAAAATGTAAGTGGAATGCGATAAAGCACTATTGATAGTTTTTTCCATACTAATTAAATATGTTGTGTTGTTTGAATAAATGATATCTGTGTTATAAATTTTAACAAAAGTATATGTTTCGATTTTATTAAAGCGTAATCGTTTTATTTCGTTTAAGCATGCTGTATTATATTTAACCTGTATAAGCCGACCACCTGTACAAATGACCAATTTTGATTGGAACCGGAGGTGGTCGTCTTATACAGGTTCTACTGTATATTAAAAAATCTATTAAAATCTAATGAAACTGAAAAAAACTACAAAATATATTTGATAATGCAAAAAAATGCAATTAATGTCAACTTTTTTATAATAAAAATATAAAATTTATAATGAAATGCTTTTATAAAAAAATTAAAGCCATTTTCACAATATGATATAATTTCCTTATGACAATTTGCTGAAGCATCATAATGATCAATCATTAACTATAATAAAATTATTTTTATATTACTAATACTTTTAATATCAAAAACTATTTTATTCCATCAACATACTTAAAATGTAACTAGAGAGTTATTTGCCCAAACACTTCAAAATCAGATCTAACATAGAAAAAAATTTTGACAAGCTATCAATTACTGGAAATGTTCAAACAATTTTACTTAATACAAAAACAGCATTACAATAATTTCCTTGTGAAATAACCAAAATAATTCTTCTGATATCATTCAATTACTATACAAAATTTAGGAAACTCATCAATTCACATTTGGTCTGACAAAATTGATAAATCTGCTCAAATCATAGATATTTCAAAATCAATTCTCCCTTAAAAAATTAAGCTTTCTGGAAATGAGCAAAAGAAATTTCTGTATTTTCCTAATAATTATTTTTCTTTCAATTTCTTGACAAAAATGTCATTTAATAATGGGAATACATATTTTAGTTCTATATTAAATTTGTTCTTTATTAAATGCCAGAACAACATATATAAATGTGCATTTATATATTTACAATATCAGAAAATAAAGTAATTTTGTCTGAAAAAAATTTTGTTAAAGCATTATATTTACTTGCATAATTGGTGCATTTTATCATAATTTTGTAACCTAAACAAAAGGAACATCATTTAAGCAAGACAAGTATTCTATATTATTGCACTCTTTATAAAAAATTTAAAACCCTCTTATTTTGGCTATGTAATTTTCTAAGAGAACTATACCATCTCAGGGATTGAATGAAGGAGGGAATTTAGATGGATATTGATGCCATGGACTCCATTCACATGTTTGGATATACAATCGATTCCGCTTAACTGGGACACCAGTTAATTGGGACAGTTGCTTTTTTGGGCCAACTCTCAAAGAATGGAAACCAAACTAATAAACTAATATATAATTTAAACGCTTGATTGGGACATAGTAGAAAAGGAATTTCGCAATTTTTGACATATTTTAGGGAGTTTTTGAAAGTATATCAACACTACATACACTAATATTTGGCAACACTAGCATGATGCATATCAGTTAGCTATAGTCGTGCATCTGATAAGTATGTGTCTGTTTAAGAGTCTACCGTTTACTGTACCTAGTGATATTCATTTACAGTGTCAATTTTATTTAAAATTTTTAAATCTTTGTCAAGAAGCCAAGAAATGATTTTACACTTTCAAATAAATTTGCTTTGCTGGATAAAATTAAAAGCCAGCCATTTAATACAAGCCATCGTAGACTTGCTGATATAACTGGTGTACCAAAATCAAAAGACAAAAGACAGACTACACTTAATGTGTAGTCTGTCTTTTGTCTTTTGATTTTGTTTAATGTGTTTTTGCAGAATTAAAATTTGAAATTGTAAAATTTATCATGTGTGTATTATTTTTTCTTCACTATTCATAGTACAAATATTTTCTGTATTTTGGTTTAATAAAGCATTAAAATAGGTATTAAATAAAAGCAAACAAAAGCCAATTAAGTAAGATAAATTGAATAAATGATTTATTCAATTTATCTGGCTATTTTATTCTATTATATTTGGCTTTTGTTTTGCTTTTATTTAATATCTAAAGTAAGAAGTTTTTCATTATTAAAATAGATACCTGATTATTATTTTTTACCTACTTATTTATTTACCTATGTATTACATATTTTTATATTGAATTTATTATTAGTTCATTTAATTGGGGGCAGCTTCTTAATTGGGCCAAAATGGATTAGTCCCAATGTGTGCCAATTAAGCAGAATCGACTGTATTCCTCTTTATGCCATGGACATCATATCACATTACTGATATTCCACTGAATTGCAGGGGTGAACTGAAAATTTTTTTCAACTTTGTTTACATAAAATCATCAGAAACAGCCTACATCACAACGTAATGTCTAGAATATTAGAATTATTTAAAACAGCAATAAACTGAATAATTTTTCTACAGATTATTGATGTTTGAATTATTTTAGGTTTCATGTGTCTAATTTAAGTATTATTTTGTAAATAGTTATACATTAAAATGAAAATAATCTGCAAAGTCAATACAAGTGACATAGAAAACCCGTGTGACTTATCAATTTTGATTGATTGATTGACTGATTTGAACATGTTACAGGGAGAAAATAATTGAAGTATCGCTATGAAATTTTTAGGGTAAACTTAGAAAGGACAAATTTTTCGTTTTTAAGAATCAGATGAAATTTTTTATATAACAATTTTGCTAATTTGATTGTATTTCAAGTTTTATTGCCATTTTATTTTTGTAGTTTTTAATAGGAAAATAAACAACAACTTAGAAATTTTCTGGTTCCATATAAACTATCATCAGAAAGATCAGTTGAAAAATTTCTGAATCAACATTATACATCTGCCATACACAGCATTAAAATAGTATTCTATATTGTGTCACAAAGATGTCCCATTAAAAATTGTTATATTAAAAAATAAGCACTTAAATAACTATTAAACAAATACTAAGCACACATAAGCAGTCCAAAACTTTTAACATAACAATTTAATTGAACCAGATTAAAATTATAGCGGAAAAGCATAGTTACGACAAGAAGATGATTGATAAGTTATTTAAAGAATTGCTTACGAAACGTTCAAGTATGCTGAAAAGTAGTAGAGATAAAAGTTGAGGGAGATTGAGTTAACGGAAAATAGGCATGGAGCAGATTTTACAATAGTGCCAGATGCACTAAAATGAATTAGAACAGTAAATAGAGTAATAAAAGAAAGTGGAAAGAAGTCAGCATTCAAAAGGGTATGAACAGTTTTCAATGCACTCAGAAATATGAAAGATAAGTATAGACAAGGAGAGAGAGAGAGAGAGAGAGAGAGAGAGAGAGAGAGAGAGAGAGAGAACGGGAGTTTACGAAATACCGTTGAAAAATCTAGAAAATGGTAGGAGGTGTATATTGCGGCGACAGCAAGAAATCTGAAAGACAGGATAAGTGAACATAAAAAGGGACATAGAAAAAGCTAATTTGAACACTGCACTGGCTAAGAGAGCATACAATGTAATGTGCAAATACAGTGGGAGAAAAGCAGAGTACTGAAGCCTTTTAATAACGTGAAACAGCTATTCACTGCAGAAGAGTTACAGATATATGAAGGTAGTAAAAATGGGTTACTAATTAACGATAGACAAATGAATAATATATCTAAAGCCTGTAAGTTTGCTTTACAACAAGGTTCCTAATGAGATATTGACAGAGGAGGATTTTTGTTGCAAGTATTATTTTATATTTAAGGAGATTTATTAGGAATTTGCATTTATATTGTTCTACAAGTAATTGTTGTTTTAATGGGATTAATTTTATTAGGTTAGACTGTAGCCCTGATTGTAAGAGTATGTTAGAAACTAAAAATTAATGTAGAATTTTTAAAGCAATTGTTTTTTAAAACTTTTGTATTCAGGTTCTTAAAGTTACATTTGTAGTCCTAGAACTACAAATGTAACTAGGCGTAGAAGCCGAAAACGTTACTTTAATTAAATTGTTATGTTAAAAGTTTTGGACTGCTTGTGTGTGCTTAGTATTTGTTTAATAGTTAATTAAACACCAATGAGAGCAGTTAGGTTTTTAGTTTTTTTATTTTATTTTATTTTTTATAAGCACTTAAACTGCATAGTAAAGCAATTGCTTACCATCTTAGAGGATCCAGAAATGATGATAAGTAATGGACACAGCTTCAGATTTTCAGGAGAGGTCTGAGTCCAGACCCATTAACTAAAACTAACCTAATAAGCCCATAAAACATATGCACTTTAAATAATGAAATTAGAAAAAAAATGTATCTCAGTTATTACAGCTCTATCTGCTATGATTGGTATATTTTTGAGGGAATCAGTAAGTAAGTATAGATCAACATTTACTGAATCTACACAAGCTAGGAACTGTCCATATAACTAGAAAATGCACTTTTTAATTGATTCAAATTTTATCTGCTAAATTTGTTTTAGCTCGTTCTGGAACCATTTTTAGCATTACACATTCCAAACTTACAAAAACAAACAGAAAAATCACATGATGAGTGCATTAAGCCAATTACGGAAAGAAGAGGTTCATATACACAAATTAGAAACAGAGAGATCAGCTTGTTCAGAGTTTTAAAATTGATAAAAATGTGAAATCTGCATATAAACCAACCTCTTAACTTTCAAGTAGTTGAATAATATACCATTCATTGAAATAAATTGATAATTTCTTTTATAATTTTAAATATTTTCCAAATCTAGTTCATTATTAAAATAAATAAGGTTACTATGGCAAAATGCCAGATTTATAGCATTGAAATGTCGCAATTCAACATGGAGGAAAAACCTGATGATCAGAAAGCAACTGTATTGCATCCAATCACATTTCTCTACAATATAATTTTATTGAAGTGTTTATCCAGCAGAAAATATCGAAGAAATATTAAAACTTTTTGTAACTTCCATATTTCAACAAAAATACTTAATGTTTAAATGAAAAAAACTAGAACTAAAACACACAATAAAAATTCTGCAATTGACAGGAGGAGAAAGTTGACTAACATACTTGAAATCATTCGAAGTGCAAATCTCATATCTGAAATCAACTGCAAAATAATCATCCTGTATTTTCTAAATGATCAGAACTATCTGAAAATGAACAAATTGCCAGAGAGAAACATTTGAGATTATCATAATTTCATTTAATATTAATTGATGTTATGTGTATTAGAGACAGCTGTGTTTAGTCACTAAAAAATATCAATCTACACATTCCAAATCTTATTTATGGAAAAAACAGTAAATTAATATTTTTGAATTTTACTTTAATGTGAATATTCTCTCACACATTTTTAAATATGTAAATCCAGAAGAAATATGCATTTTTAAAAATAAATATGGCACATTCATTAGGTACTATAAAATATGCTACTTGTGCAAAGTGGACACAGCACAACTGCTTTATATCCAGAATGAGTAGTGACGAAAGGTAAAAACTGGGAATCTATAGTAGAGATCTGTCTGAATAAAAAACTATATAAACATAGGTCCAATTCTGAATGGTTTCAGAGCTATAAAACTAATTTAGTTATAAAGAAGACAACAAAGAGGCAGATTATATATTCAATAGTGTTAAGCCACCTAGATCTTTGAATCTAAATCTTTTACATTTTTGTTTATGGAGGTGGATGAAGTGCTAGTTTATGAAAGAAAGATGGAAACATGATAGGCATTGCTTGACTACATTTTGAATGTGCACATTCATCAAGGACAAACAAAAAATTAAAATGCACTATTTGTATGATTCACAAACAAACTACATTAGTAATAAAAGTTCACTAAGACTGCACAAAACAAAAAGACAAAGCCCTTTAGCACTCAAACTTTATTCAGAAACGTTTTCAATGCACTTGGCACCTTTCTTACTTACTACTACAAAACTAGCCCTGTTACATAAGATCAGGAGACTACTACACAAATTAAACAAACAAACAAAAAATTTAAAAGGCAGGATCACAACTGGAAGTACTTTTCTTAGTATCACCTGCCTGCAAAACCATAAAGTTTGTTAGGCACAAGATCATATAAAAACTCCTTAACTAGATTATAAAAATAAAAACTAGATAAAAGTTATACAAATTTATAAAAATTATCTAAAATTTTATACAAACTTAAAATATATAAAAATAAAAACTAGATAAAAGTTATACAAATTTATAAAAATTATCTAAAATTTTATACAAACTTAAAATATATAAAATTACCTGCAAATATTAAAAAACTATAGTTATAATAAGCATCATTCCCATATGGGAGTATCGAAACTGACCATAGCATATCCTTAAATCGGCTTTGCTGATTTTTAACAACCATCTCCATGCACTGGGATCATTTCTGGTTCCATAAAGTTTATCACATAACCTCTCTCTTTCTGAGGATTTCTAATGCCTCAATTGTATTTCTGTCCCAGTTTTTATCACAGGGCTCAATAATTCTTGCATTTCCCCAATACACTTCTATATTATGCAGTAGCAATCTCTGGCTAAGCATTTTCGAAAGTTTGCCATATCTGAGGTCAGTTTTATGTTTTCTAATCCTTGTTTCCAAATTTCTTTCAGTGTAACCAAAATAAACCTCTTCCCTATTTAATGAGTGGTTCTTCAAAGGAATCTCATAGATCCCACTCCTGTCCTTATCTTCATAACAGTCCTTATCATTCGTAATCAACATAAAAACAGTTGAGTTCCTTTTAAAACTTAAGGTACAATTGGTTAGCCTACCGATATTTTTGGCAAACTTCTCCAGCCACAAGGCTTGGTCAACACTTCAGAAGGCATCTGATTTAATTGTTCACATCTTCTTCCTATGAAAAGTCCTCTCTACCTTGTTGTGTAACCTCCTCAGAAAGTTTATTTATTTATTTTTGTAATCTAGTTAATGTCTTTTTAGACAATCTTGTACCTAATGAACTTTACAGTTTTGCAAGCAGGTGATGCTAAGAATAGAGCTTCTAGTTATGGTCCTGCCCTTTAAATTTTGTTTTGTTTATTTATTTTGTGTAATAGTCTCTTGGTCTAATATAATAGGGTTAATTTTGTAATAGTAACTGAGGAAGGCACCAAGTGCGTTGAAAAAGTTTCTGAATAAAGTTTTTGACTGCTAAAGGGCTTTGTCTTTTAGTTTAGTTGCATTAGTATTGAGATAGAAAATGGTATTTTTGAAATCCTATCATAATATTAAATTACAAATTAACACTACCAAACACAGGTCTGCTACTCCATAGATTTCTTTTACAAAAACCAATTATTGTTCCAAAATCATTTATCATCAGACCTATGTTTATATGGCTTTTTTATTCATACAAATTTTTGCTATAGATTCTCAAAGATATGATTTGTCGTCATTCATCCAATATTTTCAATCATATTTATGCAGTATCTAATATTTAAATGCCTAAAAATAATTTATCTATAAAATATACTCATATATGTCTATTCATTTTTACCAAGACAAATTTAAAAAAATCTATAAGATCTTTATTAGAAATAAATATGGCAAATTGCACAGCTGGAGTGAAGGTGTAATTGAACTGGAATATTCCCCCATGTATAAGCCAATCTTTTATCTTACTCCGAAGTAATCGAGCGAGTCGCGCCACTGACTCCAATCTGCGTCTATATACCATAATCAGATAGGCAACGCCGTGCTGCCGATACGACGCGACGCGAAAACTCGACAATCAATCAAGAATCTTACCTAGGATTCAATATTTGAGTGAAAAAATATACTTATTTTTCATTATTATTAATTAAGAATATTTTAATCGATTCGCCAATAATCGATAAATGCTTATTATATTTAACTCATCGATGATTTAATTAAAGCAGATTAAAAAGTAACTAAAATAATGTTTAAAATAACGAAAAATAAAAATTATTTAAAATCTGTGCTAGAAAATAACTTTATTCTATCAAAAAAGTTCATCGTAAGCAAAATCAAAACTTCAAAATCGCACAATCAACGTCTAGAAATCACTTTGCACACGTCATTCTAACGGCACGCTTGGGAGCCGTGTGACATAGACATATTCTACAGAATCACATTGCACACGTCATCCTAAAGGTGTATGACATCATTGTTAAGATGAGCCACTCATTTTAAAATACGATCAAAAGTTTGAATAACTCAATTCAACTCAACTATAGGGAAAATGAAACTTTGAATGGTCTCTTGAGAGCCATGTGACTTAGACATATTCTAATTAAATTTTTATTGTGATAACTTAATATGAACTTTTTTTAGAAAAGAAAACAGTTATTCAATAACAAAAATAAAAAGAAAATATTTTTATTCAAATTATAAAAATTTATTACCACTCATTAACTTGATATTTTCTGAAGCTACATCATCCTAACGATAATGTCATACACTGACATCAATCTTGCTTCGGAGTAAAATTTTACTTTACCTGTTGCGATTGAGCGCGTCGCGCTGCCGAATCCAACCAGCATTGATAAGTGCATCAGATAGGCGATGCCACGCTCCCTGATGTGCCACGACGCAGAAATTCTCAACAATAATTCAAGCATGCTGCGTTGGATCACTTTAGCTGGATTGATTGATGTAGGAGAGGGCTGAACTCGTTGGTATAGCCCAGAAAGAAAGTAGAAGTGAGAAGAGTTAGGAATAGTTTAAAGGATTTGCTACTTGCTTTAGTGCTGTATAGGACTGATTATTGATAAAAGTAAGCAAGTTGTTATTAAATATTTCTGTCAGTTTAAAGGATTCTTGCTGGAGGGAGTGAGCAGGGCACTAGATGAAAGTGAGGGGAGAGCAACCAGCACAATCGTGAGATCCATAGCGTCCAGCATAGGCGTTAATTAGAACTAGAAAAAACAATAGGTTACAATGTTGATTAGTTAGCTGGTGATAAACAGAACAAAATATTTATGATGGAGAGATGCCTCTGTTGAGAACAGTGTTGAAGCTTGGGACTGAGTTTACATTTCATCGGTAGAGGGAATGTCTATCAGAGCTGGAGGTGGAATAGATGTCAGAGTTAACTTAAAGTTCACACTAGTAACAGTTGGGAGGTGTCTGAAAGTTGCAACACAGTGAAGAATAGTCTTCTCTGATGGGTTCAGTACCTGGTAGTGAGATGGGGGTAAAGTACAGGGGCACCGTAATGAGAAAATTATTACAATAAAATTAGTTAATCTACTGTATTACAGGACAGTCGTGCAAGGATACAAGTGGTACAACTAACTATACAAAGATACAAGTAAAGTGATATATATAATGAACAATTAATGAGATAGGATATAATAAAATACAAATAAAATACTATTAAAATGAAAAAATTTACAATGAAAAGGAATAGCATACAATAAAATACAAAGAAAATGGATACAAAAAAATGAAAATAAAATACTAATAAAATACAAATAAAATATAATACAAATGATAAACAGTACAAAAAGATTACAGATGAAATACAAACTAATACAATGCAGAGATCAGTTATTGTCGAGAATTTCTGTGTTGCGGCGCATCAGGCAGTGCAGAATCGCCTATCTGATGAATTTATATAAATGCAGGTTGGAGTCGGCGACACGATGCGCTCGATCGCTTTGGGTAAAGTAAAAGTTTACTTTTTAAATTGATTTATTGATATCTATAATAATAATAATTTATTTTATATGTATATATTTAAAGTTTCAATAAAATATTCATTTTGGCTTTAAGCACTGCAGGGTTACGTTCTTCCTCTTGCGTCTGTTCTAAAAGGAACCGATAAAATAAAACGCAGGTGGCACAAAGGTTTAATGAAGGGTATAAAACCTTTGTGCCACCTGCGTTTTATTTTATCTGTTCCTTTTAGAACAGATGCAAGAGGAAGAACATAACCCTGAAGTGCTTAGGGACTTGGCGTACATGATATGCCATGATTCTTATTTTGAATTTAAAGGCTTGTTTTACCATCAGAAGCAAGGGGTCACAATTGGCAGCCCGATGGCGGGGATCCTGGATGAAATAGTTGTGAGAGAAATTGAAAGCCATATACCACTAACTGCCGTATTCACCAAACAGGATGAAGATCGAGTCTAATCCTCGATCACAGAATCTGAGATCGAGTTGGAAGCTGGATCGAGATTCTGTTGGTATTCATCGAATGCGAATTAGCCGATCTGAGAGACGATCTCCTACTGTTAGTAAACCGTCATATTATTGGTTTAAAATATCACGTGCTAATGATGTCATGTGGAAACTGCATACTTTCAGAAATTTATCAGATTATAGGTGTTAAATTTTGTGTATTCTTACCATGGAAAAAAATCCACAAATATTTACTATATTTGAAAAAGAAGTACTATTAGAAATACTTTTCTTTAAAACTGACTAAACTGCGCATGAGTCGATCCCGATCTTTACATCAATCCGAACAAACTGTTGGATCAAGATCGGGATCAAGTTTTGTGTCCAATCCTGGATTCAAAATCCTGGTGAATACGAAACTATAGACTGATCCAGGATCGTAGTTGATCTCGATCTCGATCCTGCTTGGTGAATACGGCACTAAGTATTAAAACTGAAATGAGCCTGTACTCATGCTACATCAATGATGTTTTTATAATGTGGGTAAAACAATCTATGGGCAATCTTATAATAGATCATTTTTCTAAGCCAGAATACGGCCTTAAACTTAATCTTACAGCAGTGGATAATAAAATGATTGATTATCTCGATATAAAGATTAGTTAAAAATGAACGTCTGGAAACCACTGTTTTTATTAAACCCACAAATACCCCTGTACTAATACCCAAATGGTCATACGATCCCTGGTCGTATAAAAAATCATCTTTCAGGGCCTACTTTAGGCGTGCACTAACGCATTGCAGTGGAGATAATTATTTAAATGCTGAACTTAATAGGATTTATCAATGCGGGGTCAAGCATGGATATAGTAGAAAATTTATGCGTAATATATTCCTTCAACAGAAAGAGGTTTGAAGAAGAACGAAATAATTTAAGACCCACACAATCGTATGCAAGGTTAGATGGTTTAACGAACAATTCAGATAGGATAACTGTACCATACAAAATCCACGAGTATAGGACGTTAAAGAAAACTAACAGAAAATGCGCTTACAAAAGACAGCCTACAGTTTTCAACTTAGTAAGAAATGACAAAAGGAAGAGAAAAAGAGATCTAGACTCAGGAATTTATAAGATCCCGATAAATAATATTCAAGACAACAAGAAGTATATGTAGGAGCCACAAAACAGAACCTTAAATACAGATTAAGCGAACACAAAAATAATATAAAGAAAGGAAATCTTGCTACAGCGTTGGCCCAGAGGGCCTTTGAAAAAGATATTAATATTCTTTGGGATGAAGCAAAAATAGTTAGAAAAGTGCAAGATCCCAAAGATCTTTTTACTGCAGAGAAAATCGAAATCTTAAAAGCTAGTGATAATGAACTTGTAGTTAATGCGCAGCAGGCAGACGGGATATCGAAAGCCTGGAGATATGCTGTTCGTAATTTTTAATAAATGATCTATCTAAACAGCTGATTAGAAGAATCTTAAAGATTTTTAAATATTATTATTGTGTTGTATTATATGTTATTTTATATTTTTCTAAATTAATTTATATATGCTTTAGTTTCTAATAACTAAAAATCTATGTATTCATTAACCACTCTTCGGCCATGTTAATTGTTTGGAATACGAAACTATGTTCTAGAATAATTTAAAAATATTCTGTTCTAGTTTATTGTAACTGATGAGGGTATAATAAAAATACCGAAAACGTTTTTACTCTTATTTTATTAAAACGTATTCCTTTTAACTACTGTAATATGCTATGATGGTATTGAACTGTAAGCTTATAAGGTAATAAGCAGTTTTTGAATTGATTAATTTCGGACGCTTAACTTATACAATGATAAAACAGCACTACTTAGCAGTAAAGAAAGAGAGTTTTATTTATCAAACTTTGCTAATGTTTTCGGTCCTAGACCATTGTCAGACACAATTCCAATACTAACGGAATTCTAAATAAAACAAAAAGCATGCAACTTATAAATAGATTTTATAAGTTGCATGCTTAACATCTAGAAATCACGTTGCACCCATCATCCTAACTGTGTATGACATCATCGTTTGGATGATCCACTCATTTTAAAATACGATCAAAGATTTGATTGAATATGAACTCAACTCAACTATAGGGAAAACAAAACTTCGAACGGTTTCTTGGGAGACGTGTGACGTAGACGTATTCTAATGGAATTTTTACTGTGATAATATGAACCTTTTTTTTAGAAAAGAAAACAGTTATTCAATAACAACAATAAAAAGAAATTATTTTTATGTAAATTATAAAAATTTATTACTATTCGTAACTTGATATTTTCTGAAGCTACGTCATCCTAACAATAATGTTATACACAGATATCAATCTCACTTCAGAGTAAAATAAAATTTTACTTTACCTGTTGGTATTGAGTGCGTTGCGCTGCCAAATCTAACTGCATTTATACAATATAAGTGCATCAGATAGGCGATGCTGCGCTGCCTGATGCGTCGTGATGCAGAAATTCTCGACAGTAATCCAAGAATCTTATGTAGGTGCTGGATGACTTTAGCTGGATTATTGTCTTGAATTTCTGCAGTGCGGCACATCACGCAGTGTGGCGTCGCCTGTCTGATGCACTTATACAAACACAGGTTGGAGTCGGCGACTCAATGTGCTCGATCACTTTGGGCAAAGTAAAATTTTACCTTTTAAATTGATATATTGATGTTTATATTATAATAATTTATTTTATATGTGTATATTTAAAGTTTTAATAAAATATTTATTTTGGCAAATGGCATTAATATATCAGTAACTAAAAATCAAAGATCACGTAATTTATCGATTACAAATTTTTATCAAATTTTAAGCGCTAAAGTCGGGGTAGACTTATATACGGGTTATGCATTTTTACCGCTTTTCAAACTGTGAAGTCGGGGGTCGGCTTATACACGGATCGGCTTATATTCGAGTATATATGTTATTTTAAGTAGTATAACCTATCTTATTTTAATGGTATCAGAATGCTTAGTAGATAGATTCTAATGTCTATGTAATATTTATTTGTTGTTGAATATTCTTGAATGGATGATTTAAAATTTTATATTAAAATCTCAGTTATCTGTTACTTTTAAGATAACACTAATCCTTTAGAGATTGAGTGTTATCTGAATGTTAACAAAAATTTAATCAGAAATGTTTTAATTGCATTTATCTTAAGCTTTCTCTACTTGCCTATATATACTGCTCACAATTCTAATAATAAAATTTATTCAATAGTAAAGTTTACCATCTACTAGAGAACTTCCTGGAATCTAACCGTTAAGGTTCAATATTTTCAACAGCACTAACCAGCAGTCAAGAAACACTATTGAATAAATTTTATTATTAGAAAAGTTTACCATCTACTAGAGAACTGCCTGGAATCTAACCGTTAAGGTTCAATATTTTCAACAGCACTAACCAGCAGTCAAGAAATAACAAGTTTTATTAGTTTAACATATACCGAAAACGTTCTTATGTTTACTATGTTAAACTAATAAAACTTGTTATTTCTTGACTGCTGGTTAGTGCTGTTGAAAATATTGAACCTTAACGGTTAGATTCCAGGTTATTCAATAGTGCTTGAATATATCTTAATTTGAATTACATTATGGAAGGTTTGGTTGTTAATCTATCAGTATATACTAAAATATATAGGTTATCAATCTAAAGGTCATTTGTTAAATCTTTGATTAATTTTGGTAAACAAATTACATTAAACATTAATAGATGTTATTTGATCATAATTTTAACAACTTTAGAAAGTTTAGACTACTAATTTTATATTCAAAATTAAAATTTTATTATATAAACTAATATATTTTATATAATTATAAATTTGAATAGAGAAAGTTCTAGCTGTTAGATATTTTTAATTATAAAATTGTTTATGAGTGCTTCTGTATTTTATTGATGATTATTGTGATTATAAATGAAGCATTTTGTAATTTCAAGTACTTTTCTTAATAAATTTGCTAATTACAGATGAAAAATAATTCAATTCTTATTTATTTTTCAGATTTGTTTGAATTCTGATTTATATAGCAAAGATATAGTGAAGAAGCAATAAATTAAATTTTATGTAAAAGAATAAGACTACAATATGTTTCAGAAAATATTAATGTAAATCTATTTTTTTTTTTTTTTTTTTTTTTTTTTTTAAATTTAAATATTTAATTTAAAAATTAAAAAATTTAAAAATAAAATAATTTTTTATTGTGAAGAAACAAAATTACAGTGTGAACTATAATATCTGAATTATGTCAAAATAAAATTATTTGAGGTTTAATAAAGAAAATTTGTAATTAAAATATGATAAAATGTGTGTGATATATGTATGCTTATTTAAAAAAATTTGTGCATTTTCCAAATTTAATGTTTTTATTTAATTATCTGTTTAATTTTAATATCATTGAATTCTTGTGAATTATATAAATTTATATTAATAATAAATATTTAAAAGTTTTGTTTATTATTCTGAATACACACTGAATCTAAATTCTATCTGTACACTGTATCTGTATGAAACATAAACACTTCTCTAATTTTTTTTATATTCCTTTATATAACTCCTCCTTTATATGCTAAATCTATTATCCACCTTGTAAAGTCCAAAAAATATAAGAACAAGCATTGTTTTAGGTGGAAAAGAAAAAACATTAACTCAGTTTTCCACAGGGAACATGCAGTATTAAATCTTAAGTATTTACTTATAAAAATATACAATCCTGCTAATGAGGGCTTGTTAAAGCCAAAAGTTCTCCAGGGTGTATCATGTTTGCAATATTAAATATTTTTTCCATCTAAAACAGTGTTTGTTCTTTTATCTTTCTTATTTTGCTAGATTTTTTACATTGCTAATTTGTCTGATTTTTGTCATCTGAATACCATTTTTACTTGTACAGTATTATTATTATTCTACTCATATAATTTTTATCTCATGATTGGAAAAGAAAAATACTAGAAGATGAAAAAATTTGTGTAATATTTGTCTTTATGTTGATTTGAAGAATATGATCAATAAGAAATATTAAATTTTTAAATAAAATTTTCTGCTGTTTCTAATTTTTGCAGAAGAATTATTAATGAGTTAATTAAAATACAGGAAATCAAAATGAACAAAAGAATTTTTGCTATAAATAATAGAATGTTTATGCTATCTGGATATGAGTCATTTGAATCACAAATACTTTGAAATGAAGGCAAAATAATTATGAAATGTTTAATTACAGCTATCAGATTGCATCAATCTGATAAGAAATAATGGGGAAATATGCTCATTGTGAGCATGATAAGTATAGTATTCCATCACTACAGTCCATCATGTATTGTATTTTTAATGTTTATGCAATTATTTTTACAAAAATAAAAATATTGCTTATCATGTAAAAAATATATAAAATATCACATTACTAAAACATCAGTTTGACTCTTAAAAATCTTGCATATCAGAATTTTTTATGTAAATATCTTTATAATTTAGTGTATAGTGCAGTATTGCAATTTTCCATATTGATAGCACAATGATTTCAATATTTAAAATAAACATCTTTATCACTGATGTTGCTATTAATAGTTACTCTTAATTGTTATTGTATGTGGTTGTAACTATTTTAATTGATATATCATATTACAAAAGTTAATTATACACTCTCTCTCTCCCTCTAATAATTGCATTATTCATACAACATATTAATTTATGTAATTTACTTTATTATAATTAAGTACATTAGAGGAACATGAAATTTGACTTTCATAACATTCCTAAGTATAATTGTTAGAAATCAAATCGGGAGCTCCTTTATATTTGGCATATCTTAGAATTTCCATTCTTTATTATATGTTTCCTATAAAATGCATGTTTATTATATATATGTATATTTTTTTATTTTATTTTTTGCTATAATTTGTTTAAAACAATAATAAAATAGTTTTTATTAGTGTCAATTGCAGTCTGAAATTGCACTGATATGAAAAATTCAGATGATTCACTAAAAACATAAATGTACTTTCTACTATAATATGTTAGCCCAATGTTACAAGATGATGAAACTTCTAAAGAATGTCTCTCTTATTTAAGAAGTCTAAAAATAAAACTCTTAATTTTATTTATTTTTAACTTTATAATTAGGCTAATGAATATATTTATTCCACATTGTTGATTAGTTTTTTGTTTTCATGTCTTCATATTTTGTAAATAAAAATCAGGAAAAAACAATTACAGCACAATAGTATACTTTCTTTGCATCTCTCTTCTTCTACACTACTGCAAAACAGTAAATTCAAAACTAGCACAAGATTGCAGAAATTACTTTATTTGACAAATGTTTTCAACCCTCCTCCCGGATCATCATCAGGTCTAATACTAACTTTTACAAGACAAATTTTTTTATCCTCCCTGTTTATACATGCACAGTGAAAAAAACAGACATATGATACATCAATGAATATAAATAAACCTAATTATTTCTTCTAAGAATGGTGTTTAGCTATTTTTCAATTAAAACAATTATCAATCTTTTGAACAGTCTGATACTGCTGTATTAATGCAAAAAATTTTTATTTGTAAAATTTTACTCTCTAAATTTTGCATGTGTGGTGCACACAGAAATGATACATAAACAAAACCAATTTGAATATAATTAATAAAGATTATTAGTTATATTTAAAAAAGAAAAGTGAAAAGTTAACTAGTCTTATTATAAAACCAATTTATTAGTTATATTTAAAAAAGAAAAGTGAAAAGTTAATTAGTCTTATTATAAAACCAATTTGGCCAATTTATCAAAATTAGAGACCTAGATGATCAGATGGACAGAAAAAAATGACTTATGACATTTTTATTGAATACTTTTTTACTTGACACTTTCCATACGACATTTTTGTTTTAAAATACTGTTTTGAGATTTTTTTAATAATTTTAAAAAACAGATTTTAATTGTTGATTGAAGACTAAAACCATGTTGTTTTTAATTTGGAATTAAAATATTTATTAGTTATATTTCATTATAAACTATAAAAGTAATTTTGGAAAATCAAACAATTTTTTTTAAATAAAAATTTTTTAGAAATTTTCAAGTTTTATATGGCTTTACTGCATATTATTTTTAATTTTTTTTGTTACTTGGAATCACTTAATATTCATATAGTTAACAAATTAATATTCTTAAAATATTGAATAAATGATACTTATTTTGCACACTGCTGTTTTGAATCTTTTTTGTTTTAAAAATTTTTTATTTAAATCAAGAAATTGTTTCCAGGAAATCCAATAATTTCCATATTTGCAAAAATTATGTTATTGGAAAACATTATGAAAAGTGAACTCAAGAATATATCAGGAAAAATAAGATTTTGTTCATAGATATTAATAATAATTTTAATATTTCTTTGGTTAAAATATATATTTTGAAAATTATGCTAATTTTTAGACAGCCTGTGATCATGAAAATAAACAATTTTTTTTCATGTAAACTTGTTAATCTACATAATAATTAACTTGAATAAGCAAGATATACTGCACAGTTGATTTATTTAATTCAAATGCATTGACTTGTTTAATTCTAATGCAGTAGTAATTGCCAATATATATTTCATAAAACATTAAGGAATTTATTTTTCTTACTCTTTTTGCATAGAAACATTAATTTTCTTCACAATTAGAAGCTATCACAATAACAGTTAGGATTATAAATGTAATATAATCACTTCTAATGCCTTTAACAACCAACTTTTCTAAGACACAGACAGAAAACCCATTAAATACTGAGGGCATCCAAATGCATAAGAATAGTCTAGGAAGGACACATGCCTTTCATAGCCTGCTCTTTTGGATTAGAAATTTATTCTATTCCCGTCCTATAAATTTATGACTATTTTGGCAAGATTGTTTTTATATTGAAACTTTATTTTTGTCTTTTCGTAATAGTTACAAGAAATCAATTAAAAAGTAATCTAAGGCTGTTTATTCATAATTAAGAATAAGATTTCAACTCAGCAATCAGTTTTTAGTACTGCTAATATTTTACTCTAAATAAGCAAATTTATACATATTGAAGTTGCAATTATAATGATTTACTAGTGTTATTAATCTATAGTGATAACCTGTGAAATAGTCTAAAGTAGACCACACATAGTTATAGGATTTGGAATTTGATAGGTATATCATTTAGATTTGGTTAGCCAAAATACAGTGTGTCTGTAAAGTCATGGTGCACTTTTGACCAGTCACAGGAAATCAATGAAACAAGATAGAAATGTGAAATCTTCACTGAATAAAAGGAAAACTCTCCAAGTTTCATACCTATTCATTGCAGTTTGATGTGGCTTCCATTTGTTGCCGTACACACATCTAAACGATATTCAAGTTCTTCCCACACACGGTTAAGGACGTCTGGTGTAACAGAGTGAATAACATCTGTGATTCTCTATTTTAAATGATTAATGTCATTGATACGTTCGCTGTACACATGTTGCTTCACATAACCCCACAGGTAAAAGTCTAAGGGCATCAGATCCGGGGATCGTGGTGGCCATGGCTTGATAGATCCCCTGCCTATCCACCACTGGGGGAATGTTGTATCCAGAAACTCGTGGTGTTTCGTCATCACCTATGTGTGCACACGCTTGCACATCATACTACGGAAACTTGGAGAGTTTTACTTTTATTCACTGAAGATTTAAATAAAAAGTTATGTGGTTTAAGGACTGCTTAAATAGTGTTGTATTGTCTTTACTAATAATTATACACTGGTAAGAGCAGTATAAAAGAAGAATCTTAGTGAAGATTTCACATTTCTATCTTGTTTCGTTGATTTCCTGTGACCAGTCAAAAGTGCACCATGACTTTATGGACACACTGTATTATCTAATTATTTCAGACAATAGTTTGCTCCAATTCAGGAGATCAGATGTAGTTTTCAAATTGCTAGAGTTTGAATTTATAATTTACTGTTTCATAGTAAAGAGAGAGTATAAAATCTTTAGAACTTGCAGAAATTCATTGATGGAAAACAGCTCTAGAAGAACAAGTGTTTCTTATGTGGAGTTTGAATAAGTATTTGATTTGAAAGTGGATGATAATTATTTGTGTTAGAGGCATAAAAATGAATGTTACCTATTAATTTTGATGAAATTTAAACTGTGTACAGTTTCTATTGTACATCTTTTCACTGAAATGCAATGTAAGATTAATCTCAAGTTCACTCAAATATACACTTTTTATCCAAATTCTGTGGGTTTTGCTTTTTAAGTTATTTTCAAGACTAGCCAATATAAATAAAATTCTATCTACCAAAGATCAACAGCAAAAAGTTCATATAAATAAGCTCAGACTAGTGGATTCAAGGCTGGATATAAGCCAATTGGACTGATTTCACCCAATTGGGCTGTGCTTGAGGCAAAAAGAAATCATGAAGAATAATGATTTATATTTACTATTATGGCTGGGCTATTACATCCTAGCCTTCAAATTCTATATCTAATTTTTGTAGATCCAGAAAAAGACTTCTTGGAAAAATTGAATGTGAATGAATAGATTTTATTTTCTCTCTTAGAACATGTGGAAATAAATTTCTTATTTGCATTAACATTATTTTTTGCAGATTCCAATGTATTCTTAACTAATAATCTGAAAATGTTTTCTGAGTACTCAGTTATTAATTGATCTTGGATTTATGATTGAAATAGATGAAAGTTGCATTTTTACATGTAAATATAAAGTCAGAAGAGTCTTAGAAATAGAAAATAGGTTATAAGTGGAATTTTCAGTGTAACAAGTATTTCTTAAAATGGCATAGTACCATAATAAGCAAATAATTATGTTCTTATCAGGAATGTTATCGAAGGTTCTGTTATTACTGATAATTGATGATAATATAGTGAATCTCAATAATTAGTTTATATAGTCATCATCAGCAATAAATAGAAAATATTTACATTAAAAATGCATAGGATTAATATTTTTTCTTATCTTTGAAGTTTATATGATAAAGAAGTGCATTATATTATTATTTCTACAGTCATATGACGTACCACCTAGTTACATAAACGACAGCAAAATTGCATCAATAATTAGCATCAGTTTTCTTAATGCAACCTAAAAAAAGGTAGTTTTCTTAAAATTCATAATGAATATATGAGCTGTTTATTTTGAAAGTGGCTTTAGTCCATTTTTCAAAAAATCAAGTTAATGCTTATAATAGTTAAAATTCTACATGATATTTTCATTTTTAAACAATTTATAGCAAATATGTTCAAATTCATTGAGATTTTATTAATAGAAAATTAGCTAGAAAATGGAATGGTAAAAATTTTTTATTTTAAAAGTGGCTTAAGTCCACATTTGAAAGCTAGAGTTTGCATATACATAAGTGCTTCTCATAGTAACTTTAATAATAATGAATTGCCACCATTGTATAAAATTATAAGAACAATTTCACATTAAATGCAAAGATATGATGGATTTATTGAAGTATATACTACCTGTACACCATGATTATTTTAAATCTCTCCTATATGCATAAAATGGAGATACACAACAGAATTTTAAACCGAAATAAATTTAGATAAACTATAGAAATTACTAAGCGCGCCACTCGTTGGCTTAGTAATTTTCTATAGTTTATCTAAATTTATTTCGGTTTAAAATTCTATTGTGTATCTCAAGGGTTAAATTTGGCAAGTTTGGATTTATTTGGATTATAATTCCCTTGAAGTTTGTATTGTATATAAAATGGAGAAGATATAAATGTAATTTCACTATATAATTCTTTTGAAAGTGAATGAATGTTTGAATTTTATTATTATAACACAAAATTATAGTTTTTTTTTTTTTTTTTTTTAAGCTATTATATTTCTTTTTAAGGGACACACTTTTTCAAAAAATAAAGTCAAGCCACTTTCAAAATTAATGAAGTAAGCCCATTTATGGTGACCAAAAAGTCCTACTTTCAATTATATGAATGATTGATTCACGGCAGAATTTAAAATGAAAAAAACTTAATTTATTGAATAATTATAGTAATTTCAGCTTTAATAAGCCATCTTCAGTAATTATAGAAAACATTGTTATATATGGAATGTCTCTTTAAACATTGGAACTCACGAGTTTTTTTGTTGTTATTATTTTAATTATTAATTATTTTATAATATATTAATATATAATAAGTGATTATAAGTACAGTGATGTCTCTCAATTCGATGTCCTGCAATTCGTCGGTCTTGCAATTTGACATTTGAGTTTCGCGGATTGGCGCATGTGTGTGCATGGAATTGTGTGATGTCATTTGCTATTTGTCAGTTTTTTTTGGGCTAATTTAGTGTTTACCCATGTTGTTTGTGTTAATTTTCAATTCTAAATTTTTAGAAAGTAAAAAATTTGTAATTATTATTATTTTTTTGAGTGAAGTTGATTCAAAGATAACTGACCAGAGGAATAATTCCGAAAAGAACAACACTTGCGGATTCGAAGAGAACTGACCAGAGGAATAATTCCGAAAAGAAGAACACATTGAGCGAAGAGACGAAGAAAAAAATTGTAGATAAAGTGCAGAAAGAAACAATTAAAATGAATTTGAGTATGGCATTCCTAGGACAACTGTTGCAATGTTTTGCAACAGAGATAGAAGAATATGGGTGCTAGAGTGTCATCTGAAGACATCATTCCAACATCCGAAGAGCTAATAAATTGTGTGTTGTGTATTTTGTAATTTAGTGTGTTATACAATAGTAAAACACACGTAATAAAGTAAATAATATAGTCTTTCTCTCACCTCACCCGTTAGGGGAGGGGGATGGGTACTGATAATGAATTAATCTATTTTACACAGTCTTATATGAAAATATTGTTCCACAATTTGATAGTTTCTCAATTCAACGTTACTTCGGAGACAGATTAGTGTCGAATTGCAAGGCACCATTGTATAATATTAAATAATAAGAGTAGTAATATAAAAATTAAAGATTAAATAATAAAAGTCTTATATATAACTCCATGGTGGCAGTATGTTATACTGAGGATTAGCATTAAGTACGAAAAATTTTTTATTTCTGTAGCGGTTGATAACCATGGCCTCTGTTGTTCTAATTTTTGCTATGTTATTAACTGATTTTACTATTTTGGCTCGATTCCAGAAGATGTCTGTCATATTCATAGACTCTTTTTGATAATGCAGTTGTTAATCTGGCTGCTTGTATATCACTTTTATGTTCCTTTAGCCTAATTTCTAATGCTCTTATTGTACTACCTACTATGTATATATTTCGTGTTGTTGAAGAATGTTGTTGTATAATGGTATAGTATGTACTCCGGATCATTTATGTGGTTGGATTGGGGGTTTGATGTTCTTTGCCATGTGGTATGTGGTATTTAGTCTTATATGGTAGTGTGAGGTTTTTCCTTTCAAGCGTTTTTTTAAGTGGTTGCATTGGGATCGAATATGAGACGGATATTAGATATGTCTGGGATTGTTCATGTGTATGGATTTGTAGTGTATCATGTAGTTGTGTAGTAAATCTCTGTATGGAGTTCCATAATGTTCGTACAAAGCGGGGTATGTGTCCATGTGTTATAGCATGTCATACTGTGGTGGCATATTCTTTATTATATAGCTTGAGGATAATTGCAGTGTGTTTGTATACATTTTAATAAATATTAAAATGCCATTGTTTTATAGATATATGGGTCAGGTGACCATCTTGGTATATAGACGGGGGCATATGTATCTTTTCTATAGACTGATGATCTTTTTTTTACTTTAAATTGTGCTGTGAATCAGTCATTCATATAATTGAAACTATAAGTGAAATGGCAATAAGTAATAATCACATAACAAATAACTTGAAAAACATCACTAGATTGCAGCTTAACACAAAATATTTAATAGACAAACTTTATTGCTAATGCTTTCGGCCTTACAGCCATCTTCAGGCAAACACAGAACATTTGAAAAAAGAACATACAGTTACTATGAGAACAAATTAAACATGATGATGTTATTTACATCAAGTAGCTTAAAATAAACAAATGATTATGGCTACATGCAAGAAATTCATTAAACAATCTAAAAAATAAAAGCATAATATAACATAATAACTACATTGTTTAAGCACATAATTGGATGGCTTCACTCATTATATGAAGGTTTACAGTTTCTTCATACTCTTGTTTATAGCATGTTTCCACGGTTGGGGTGGATCCCACACTAGACGGTCATTCAATAGCTTGTTTCTCTCATTGAGGTGGGGAGAGAGAAGCAAGCTATTGAACGATTGTCTAGCATGGGATCCACCTCAACTGTTGAAACATGCTATAAACAAGAGTATGAAGAAACTGTAAACCTTCATATAGTGAGTGAAGCCATCCAATTATGTGCTTAAACAATGTAGTTATTATGTTAAACAGTCCATTACAGCTCTACAGCAAGAACAATATTTTTTATTCTGGCATAACGTTTTCGAACCTTAAGCGGTTCCTCTTCAGTGCCTCACACTTCAAAATAGAATACTAACTCATGCCAGAATAAAAAATATTGTTCTTGCTGTAGAGCTGTAATGGACTGTTTTATTATAATATTAAGCAAGTTAGTTTTTTGATTATTTAAAGTAGTAGTTATGTTATATTATGCTTTTATTTTTTAGATTGTTTATGGTTACATGCAAGAAATTCATTAATCATTTGTTTAAGTTACTTGATGTAAATAACATCATCATGTTTAATTTGTTCTCATAGTAACTGTGTGTTCTTTTTTTGAATGTTCTGTGTTTGCCTGAAGATGGCCATAAAGCCAAAAGCGTTAGCGATAAAGTTTGTTTATTAAATATTTTGTGTTAAGCTGCAATCTAGTGCTTTTTTCAAGTTATTTGATAAGTGTTATAAGCAGTTTTTGGTTTACTATATTTGTAATCACGTAAGTCCTACTTTTTAAAATAATGTTTATTATGTTAATTAAGTCAGTAATTATACATTTTTCTAAATCCAAAAATATTATACTATCATGTTATATCAGTAACCAATATTTTTAAATTTATTCAGATGCAAACCTTAATTATCTTGATTTAAAAACAAATGATCTTAAGCCGCTTTCAAAATAAACAGCTCATATCAACAATAATGTAGAAGTGAGCATATGGCATATTAAATATGTCTTCCTCAATCTGAAAGATATGGGTTCAATTCTACTCTCATACTTCCATTTTTCATCTTTGAAGATCTGTTGAATGACCAATCATGGTGTGGGCAGTGCATGATAGACATTGGAATAGCCCCATCATTTAATATTCTGTAATTGGAAATCAGTGTAAAAGTTAGAAAGAAATAATTAAGAAAAAAACCCAATAAAAGTTGATATTTGTTATTTAATAATTTCAATAACAAAATCTTTGTATGAAAGCAATAATCATAATAATTCATTCAGAATTTTATCAAAACAGTTCATTTTATGCAGCTTTCCATCCTACTGTCATTGGCTGGATAGTTGCATGGTAAAGCACTTGCTTTCTATCTTAGAAGATCCAGGTTCAAATATGATTCTCATGCCTTTAGGTTCAATTTTCAGGAGTTGGGGCTTGTTCCATCCTTCAGTTTTCTGATTGACCGCATTGTGGGGATTGATCAGCCTCTGATAGGTTCTAAATATGGCCAATGCTACAATATATTCAGTGCAAGATAAGGCTGCTTCACAAAATATTGCCTGCTTATATCCTCACAAAATTGTTGGAGGATATCAATAATAACATAAAAAAAAGGATGCAAGTTAAATGATATAAACTAAATTAGACTTCAATCATTCAAAATTATTAATAATAAATTATATATTACAGAAACTACAGAAATACTTCAAAGCACTAACAAGCAGTTCTAAATAACTTTCAAAACACATTTAATAAGAGAGACGTTTTCAGCAATTACATGCCATCTTCAACTCTTACACTAAAATTTAAACTGTAGAACAAATAACACTCAGAACAGAGTGCTACAAAACTGGTATTATTCTAGAACAGAGAATTCTTTTAAAAACTTGCTCTTAGAATTTAAAAACTTTCATATTTATAAATACAAGGTTTTGCAAGAAACGTATAATAAATAATAATAAAAATGACAATAAAAAATAAAAATAAGTCCTAAAATATTGAGTGCGATTATTTTCTTGAATAAGTATATTGACTTCATCATTCTAAGTAATCCTTGCTAGAGTGAATTTCCATGCATCAGAAACACTGTTCTTTTGCTTTTCGTTTATTATCATGTTATTCTGTTTTATTTATATATTATCATTTTTGTATATTATCATTTTCGTTTATTATCATTTATTCTGTTTATTATCATATTTTATTTATTAGGAATAAATAACTTTTTAAATGTGTTTTAAAAGTTATTTAGGACTGCTTGTTAGTGCTTTGAAGTATTTCTGTCGTTAAAAACCATTAAGAGCAGTAGTAATATGGTTTCATGTAAATTATATGTATAAATAACAAAAAACTATCATCATCAAATATGGTAAAGAAACAATGACACATGAATGGCAGTGGAGGGTATACTCTAACAAACAAGGAATCATAGTTACGAGTAAGGAGATGGGGAAGGGAGGAAATATTTAGCAGAATAAAACAACAATGCAGAAAAAGTATAGCCGAGGAATAAATGGCAACAGGAGAAAGGAAATTCAGCAGCAAAAGGAAGCAAGTAATAACAACTAATAAATAAAACTTGGAATAAGGGGAGAAATGTAAAAAATAAAACAGGAGGTGAAAACAAGAAAATAAAGGTGAAAAAAGAGATGATAAAACTTATTTAAAATCCAGAAAGTTTATAGTCACAGAAAAATTTACAAAAATTGAAATAGACAGGTTATTGAATGCAAGAGAATAAACAATTTTTAAAACAAAAAAAATAATGAGTTAGCTGGAATATTAGATATAATAACTTCAGCATTCTCCCAAGCAGGTGAATACCTATTGATGAGAACATTTTCAACAGAGGAGGAGCTATAGGTTTTTTGTTTTGTTAAACATTTGTTAAAAGTTTTAATTGAACATTACCGTTTCTTTGTATACTTGATGATAGTCTGTGTGTTGAGATGGAAAGCACTTTTTTAATTTTGCACAATTAAAGTTTAGTTTGTATCATTGTTTAACACAAATATGCCAGAGCATTGATAAGTAATTGACAGTGATTTTGTATCATCAATACAGGTATTGATGATGTATCAATAGTGATTGCCTTAAAATCAATTAGAAATATTTTTCTCCCATCATTTCTCATGGTCATAAGAAAAAAAATGTAGTTTCTTTTATGACCATATTTTAAATAATATGCACAAAAAATATACTCATCAAAATGGACTGCATTTTGTTATTCTCATAAATATGTTTTATTTTTGTTTATAAAATAAACACTATAAAGAAATTATTTAACATAAATTAACAATCTATATAATAATTTGTTAATCCTCATTAGTGTCACGTACAACTTTAAACAGAAATAGCTCGAAGACTATGCAATGAAATTTTATAAATCCTTTTGATCTGAGTTTCTATGAGATGAAATTAGAGTTTATGATTATTAAATTTATATTTTAAATAACCGTTATAAAAATTAAAAAAAAATAAATATCGACAAAACTTCATAACTAATTCAATAGATGGTGCGATATGTCCGCCTGAGATGTTGACTTTTTGGTAGATTAGGTTAGATCTTATCTCTCAGATGATAATTACGTATAATTTAATAGTTAAGAAGACTATATAATATTTAAAAGAGCAAAAAAAGCAATAATATGTACAAACATATTCTAATATATTTTAATATATCTTTTTAATTTAATCAATGATGATAATGACGTTATGATGTTTCTGGCACGAGAAAATAAAACTGAATAATCCTTTTATAACCTATACTGTACAACCACTGGATACTTTCAACTAACTTTACTCACTGCCGCTGAATGTCCCTAAAGTAGTTGACAGTCAATCAGTCATACTCATACATTGTCTCTCCTCATCCATTTGCCATTGCATTCGATTTAGTTGACAGCCCATTTCTGCATACAAAATATCAAAATACGCCATCCTTAAATTTTTCTAAGAGAAGTCTCAGTTGATCAAGGAAACAATCTATAGTCACATGTCATAATTAGGCAGTTCTACTGGTGAAAACATTCGTGATGGACACCATACGCCAACGGTCATTTCTCCGAATAACTAATAAGCACATGTAGATTTATCATCGGTTAGACCAGCACTTCTGAAATTTTTCTACTTGGTGACCCCCTTTTACCCGAGAAAATATTTTTGCGAATTAAAACATTTGCTAAAATTTCTGCGACCCTCAAATTTTGTTACGCGACCCCATATGGAGTCGCGACCCACACTTTGAGAAACACTGGGTTAGACTAAAGAACAGTAATATAACAAGAAAAGAAGAGTAACAGACACGAAAAATACATAAAATAACTTTCTTACAAGATGAATTCGAGCAGCGAGATGGTACAATTTTAACTTTGTAAAGTCCAGTAAAAATAGTACCAAGCGAAAGAGTTCAATCCATAATTCAAAGATCACAAAATGAAACAGGAAATCAAATCGGTGATATATTCGAGATAGATTGCTATATTAATGACTATTTGTTAGAGTTAACAATTCACCATACCGATAAGTAATTAAATACACAATTATTGGTTCCATTGTGTTAAATATTCGTATAAAAAGATATTTATATTTCCATAAAGATACCGATTTCACCTTCGATTCTTTTAAAAATGTTTTAGCATTATTCAGTTTTGTTGTTTTGGTAGCAGGTGAGAAGAATATATAAAAATTTCAATCTAATTTTAATCCAAAATTTGAAAATAATATTAGTTATTAAAAATAGTTCCAATATCAATTCAAGTTTCTATTTTAGATATTAGAATATTAACCAAAGAATTTTTTTGTTTAAAAAATGTTATTAAAAAATTTTGGTTTTATATATTACCATAAAGATACTTCAGTCCCCTTTCATCATTTAAATATTTTATTGATTGACGATCAAAGTGTGCAAAATAGTTGATACAACAAGCATATCACAAGGTACAGTGTTTCAATTTTGCATACAAAATTTGGTTTGAAAAAATCTCGGCAAGATGGGTGCCGCATTTGCTCTCAGTGGAGAATAAACGCAATCATGTGATCAATTCGGAGGTTTGTTTGGCGCTTTTTCATTGCAATCCTGACAAATTTCTGCATCGATACATAATAGTGGACGAGACATGGATACACTATTACACTCCAGAAACAAAGGAATAATCAAAACAGTGGGTTTTTAAAAGTGATCCAGCTCCGAAGAAGGCGAAGACAATGAAATCAGCCAACAAGGTGAAGGCCACAGTTTTTTGAGATGCACACAGAATTGTCTACATCGATTACTTGGAAAAAGGATAAACGATAAATGGAGAGTATTATGCGTTGTTATTGCTCCGATTGAGTGAAGAAATCAAGAAAAAAAACATCCTCATTTGGCAAAGAAAAAATTCTCTTCCATTAAGACAATGCACAGTTTCGATGGCAAAAATTATGGAATTAAAGTTTGAATTATTACAACATTCACCATATTCACCAGATTTGGCTCACAGTGATTTTTTTTATTTCCAAACTGGAAAACGTGGCTTGGCGGAAAACAATTCACATACAACAAGGAGGTCATCACTCAGATGCCTATTTTGAGGACCTTCCTGAAATCCTACTTTTTGGACAGCTTAAAAAAGTTGGAGAAATGCTGGGAAAATATATCGAGCTAAAAGGCAATTATGTTGAAAAATAAAACAAAATCTACCCAAAATAATTTGTTTTTCTATCTTTTTCTAAGGACTTATTGAACGACCCTTGTACTTCTACAACACAATTTTTACTTAACATATTTAGAAAATTACATTTACTCTCCTACAACACAAAACATTTTCATTTATTTTTATAAATCCACACTATGGACACACAATCTATATAATAATTTGTTTATCCTCATTAGTGTCACGTACAACTTTAAACAGAAATAGCTCAAAGACTATGCAATGAAATTTTATAAATCTTTTTGATTTCAGTTTCTATGAGATGAAATTAGAGTTTATGATTATTAAATTTATATTTTAAATAACCGTTATAAAAATTAAAAAAAAATAAATATCGACAAAACTTCATAACTAATTCAATAGATGGTGCGATATGTCCGCCTGAGATGTTGACTTTTTGGTAGATTAGGTTAGATCTTATCTCTCAGATGATAATTACGTATAATTTAATAGTTAAGAAGACTATATAATATTTAAAAGAGCAAAAAAAGCAATAATATGTACAAACATATTCTAATATATTTTAATATATCTTTTTAATTTAATCAATGATGATAATGACGTTATGATGTTTCTGGCACGAGAAAATAAAACTGAATAATCCTTTTATAACCTATACTGTACAACCACTGGATACTTTCAACTAACTTTACTCACTGCCGCTGAATGTCCCTAAAGTAGTTGACAGTCAATCAGTCATACTCATACATTGTCTCTCCTCATCCATTTGCCATTGCATTCGATTTAGTTGACAGCCCATTTCTGCATACAAAATATCAAAATACGCCATCCTTAAATTTTTCTAAGAGAAGTCTCAGTTGATCAAGGAAACAATCTATAGTCACATGTCATAATTAGGCAGTTCTACTGGTGAAAACATTCGTGATGGACACCATACGCCAATGGTCATTTCTCCGAATAACTAATAAGCACATGTAGATTTATCATCGGTTAGACCAGCACTTCTGAAATTTTTCTACTTGGTGACCCCCTTTTACCCGAGAAAATATTTTTGCGAATTAAAACATTTGCTAAAATTTCTGCGACCCTCAAATTTTGTTATGCGACTCCATATGGGGTCACGATCCACACTTTGAGAAACACTGGGTTAGACTAAAGAACAGTAATATAACAAGAAAAGAAGAGTAACAGACACGAAAAATACATAAAATAACTTTCTTACAAGATGAATTCGAGCAGCGAGATGGTACAATTTTAACTTTGTAAAGTCCAGTAAAAATAGTACCAAGTGAAAGAGTTCAATCCATAATTCAAAGATCACAAAATGAAACAGGAAATCAAATCGGTGGTATATTCGAGATAGATTGCTATATTAATGACTATTTGTTAGAGTTAACAATTCACCATACTGATAAGTAATTAAATACACAATTATTGGTTCCATTGTGTTAAATATTCGTATAAAAAGATATTTATATTTCCATAAAGATACCGATTTCACCTCCAATTCTTTTATGAACATTGACCTAAAGATTGTCTCTTTCATTTAGTACTACGTTTGCAGGCATTGCACAGTAACATATCTCTGAATGGCTTTAGATGTCCATGCTGTCACATCATACTTTCGTGCGAGAAAACAACTGAATTTTCTGTTTCTAAACTGTATTTTGCCAATTTATAGAATGTCTAATGACCTTAAGACAGATTTAGCATTCTTCAAAGTAGATACACTTTCAAATGAGCAGCAAAAAGCAGGGCTGATCAAAGGAGTGGGATAATAGGGTAAAATTTGCTGGACCTGGAATTCACAGAGGCCTGGACATCACCCACAATTTGTTTTTTTCATGCTAATTAACCGTAGAAGGACTGAAAATTCTGATACAGGATAATAAATTTCCCAACCTTATAATTTGAAAATTACTTGGAGCCCATGTAAATTTCCCCTGGGCTCTGCGATGTCTCTCAACGCCCCTACCGAAAAGCCTTATTTCCAGTGGAGTATTTAATTACCAGTAAATTCAATAGAAACTTCTGGAATTGCTTCTAATTAATTGGATATAAAATGCAGAAAAATTGTAATGTTGCTAAGAAATAAGGCAATAGTAGACTGATTATCCAACAGCTCTAAATTAATCATTGAGAAAATGATTGGTCTCCTCCCAATCAATGTTTCAAGTTGGCAAACATGCTTTAATTCCCAGAAAAACTCTTAAATCAAGTGATCATGATTTTATATTTGAATGGCAAAGATGTTCCCAATGAAATCAGCATAAGGAATCACAATAATTAAGATTTAAGACGAATCTTTGAATTAAATTAGAGTTTATTTAGAAAAATGTCTTTTCGTGGCCAGTCATATTTTGTTTCAGATAATTTGTAATTTCTTCTTTCCAAGAAAGACGAATCTTTGAATTCAATTAGAGTTTATTTAGAAAAATGTATTTTCGTGGCCAGTCATATTTTGTTTCAGATAATTTGTAATTTCTTCTTTCCAGTTATCCCGAAAATTCCATAATTAATTTTTATAAAGAAATATCTTTTTAATTAATAAGATAAACTTCGTTAATAATAAAGAAATTTTGCCTAATAATTAGATAAAATTTTGAAATCATTAAATTATAAAATCATTCATTGATCACCGACATACTTTTATTGCTGGCGTAGCTGCAACGAGTCTACTAGTTTCTAATATATTTCATTCGCACAAATAATACAAAAATGTGATGGTTATAGGATTAATAATAGCTTATATAAGCAAGATTATTAAATCAGCTGATTTCCTGTGATGATTGACTGCATATCATTCTTCATCATTACTATTGACCTTGTTTTTTTCAAGTCACTATTGCTCGATGACAACACCACTAAAATTAACCAAATTTTTGCAATTTATTTTAAAATTGCAAAAATTAAAAAAATTATAAAAGAATAATAGGGATTTGAATACATATTAATATTTTTAATAATAATGTGTATAAAGGAGGAATTTTTGGTAAATTACAGAAAAAAGATTTTTATAATTTCTGTAATTTACCAATTTTTACTTATTTTTCAAAAATTATTTGGCCTACTTATAATCAGTTTGTTTTCTGAGCACAGTGGTCAACACATTGTTGATGGCAAGAGGTTCTTACTAAAAATTTCCAAATTATATTTTCACTCATGGGCATCTTCCAGTGGGTTAAGCCCAGCCTACCTGTGACTGGTATCACTATGCTTTTACCATCGAGCATGTTTTAACTGTGTATTCTTATTTTACTGCCGAGCATTTATGGCATTTTAACCAGTCTTCTTTTATGCTTACAGCCCTTATTGGCAAAGATTTTAAGTCTACCAGTTTTTTTGCCTTTTTATCGGATATTTGTGATTTACATCATATTTAATTGTTATTTTATTTTATTGTTACTTGTTTTATTTGATATATGATAGTTTACACCATTTTATACATATATAGTTTTGTCTGTTTATTGATATTGTCCTTTTAAAATATTGCCATTGGCTGTTTACACCATTTTTTATATTAAATTTTGTTGGTTTTTTGTTTTATTTGTTATCTTGCTTGTTTTATATATCTTTGTTCAGAATGCATTTTTTTAAGGTTTACCTTGTGTCTGGTGCAGTTTGGCCCATGAGGATCTTGTGCTATCAAACCACAACAAACCAAACCAAACCAAATTACATCTATTTATTTCATATAGAAATTATAAGACAAACAGCTCTACTAGCAAGTACAAAGTTATTTATTATGGTATAACGTTTTCGGATCTTTTCTCGATCCCTCTTCAGTACCATTCGTTCACTTATAAACCATATTTGGTACTGAAGAGGGATAGTATTATTAATTATTTTTATTAATAATTCTATTAATTCTTATTAATTAATGGAATTATTAAAATTATTCCATATTTCTAAATAGTTGAATAAAAGCATAATCGGATAATTCAAAGTCATTTTTCCTGTCGGGCAGCATGAATCAATGTTGACAACTCTCTCCTCAGCCAAAAGTTTAATCATTTGGTAGCTCCTTTAAGTTCTTGATCTCTCCCTTCCAGGTTTTCCTTTCATCATTCCCTCAGTTAGATTTCAAGTCCAATTTGAGTGGTGCATTAGGTAACTTTGCATCTATTTCTTCTATTTTCAGTTATTTATGGTATGTGCCTTATTCATTCAATCTTCTTAGTACTTGTTTATTTATAATTTTCCCCATTATATTTTCCATCCAGCACTAGGACTGCTTTCAAAGAATTCTCCAATTTTTATTCATCATCATTATTACTATTATTGCTAAATAATTAGATGAGCTTTTATACAGCAAATAATATCTTAGGAATAACTTGATTATGAAAGTTATTACACAATTTGCTGATGAAAAATGCCATGTAGAGTATGAACTACTATTGCTTTGCAGTCTGTTGTTTTGATTTTTCTGATTTTTTAGCAGACAGTGGATTTTCTGCTACAGACCAAATTGTACAGGATGGGCCAAGTTAAACCAAACCCAACTAAGTAATGAACATATGAACTGCAAGGCTATTTTATTTTATATTTTTATGCATGTTACACATTTTGTAATATTCCTTTACGATGAATATCTTGGCCTCCTTTGTCAGCTGCATTTTTGTGTCTACAGTGGTGATTAGCATTGAGCATCGAATATCTTCTCCAATGTTGGATTCGGTTTATCTTGGCTCACCCTGTCTAATTATGTACATGGTTTTATATATTTTTTATGAATGTTTAGCATTTATTTATTGCAATTAATGTTTATATTTTCTTTTTTTTTATACTTCATAGTTGAAAAAAGCTCATAAATCTGGGAATTTTTTAACTGGGAACTAGTATTTTTCTTTTGTTTTGTAATTGGAAACTGAGCATATCATATATTTATCATCATTCTTCTAGTTTATAACTATGTAGTTGATGATGGCCTTAGGGAAGAATGAAAATATTATTGTTTAAATAAAACTTTCTCTTGCTGAGTTGTATTTTTTTGGATATAACATTTACTCTACATTTGTTTAATTTGTCTGTGCACTAATGTGCTTTGATTATAAGAAGCGAAGATAATTAAGATTTCTTCTTCCTTTGTAGGCTCAATTTTCAATTTATTTTGAAGTTTAAAACCAAAAATCATTGGTCCCTATGCTATCTGTTAGGACTTTATTAATGCAAAACATGACTCCATACAAATGTCCCTTGAAAATATTTGTTAGATGAAGTAAAGCATTAAATTTTTTTTAATAGTAAAGTTAATGGTATTTACATAAATTAAATGGCAATGCTAAAAACAAGTAATCAAGTGATATTGTTATATTTTACACAAAATCCAAAACTTTATTGTTCGACATGTTTGATAAAGTATTTAAGGCAAAGAAAAATGTTTTAAATAAATTTCTTTATAAAAATAAATAACATATTCTAGGAAAATTATCTTAAAAATACAATATAAAAATATATATTTTTAATCTATAATTTTAATTATATTTAAGCAGATTAAAACTTCATGACACATTCAGCTTTCTGTATTTTTTGTATTATATATAATAATCCCTCAGTTGAAAAATCAATAATAATAATAATAAGACAATTGTAACAAATCATTTTTTCAAGAGATATAATGGAATGACCCAAGATAAGATTATTACTAATAATAAGCTCTATATCTTCCGTTTCAGCACAAAGTTCGATAACGGAGAAGAACCACACCCACATTTTATGTATAAGGCGGAATGGGGTAAGGGCGTACTTGGGGGAAATGCATTATCGGGATTTTTTTATTATAAGATAATCGAAATTTTGCTATTTGATATTGTAGTATTCTACTACAAGTTAATATCGACCTATCGACGTAGATAACTCGCGATGAATGATGCGAATTCAGTATTTACATCGACTCTTACAAACGCGTTGCGTCCGAACAGCAAACAAAACTTTGGCAGCATTTTAAAAGTGCAATAATTCTTAAGATAACTTCATATTAGGAGATAT
>AYEL01075645.1:0-10876 GCA_000484575.1 Olivierus martensii
TAATTTTTCCAGATTTTAAAAAAATTTTTTTAATATCAGAATTTTTAAATATATATATATATATAATCTTTGCATGTGAGAGAAGAATTCTGCATTTTCATTAAATTCGTGACTGTGCATTCGAGACCACACACAAAAGCTTGGTGGGCCACAAGCAGCCTGCAGGCCACAGGTTGAGAATGGCTGGTTTAGTCAATTTTGTCTGCCTGAATTTGTTATAGGAGCTTGTGGCTATATAATTAATTCATTTGGGAGCACTGGTATCAGCTTAAATAGTCTTAGTCCAATAATTATGCCAAATTAGTTACTATATAAACTTTCAAATATGATGATCTGCCAGTTGTCTTGGTAATCTGATTAAGGCACTGGGATGGATACTTGAAGGTGCTGGTTTGACTCCAGATTAAGGCATGATTTTTATTTCAATTTATACAGAAACTTTTGGAGTGAATTAACTGCATAAATCACGATGATACTATAATAATATTCTTTTTGAAGATCAGTTCAGTAGATCATAAAAGTGCATTAAGACATTATTGTAATAATTTATATAAGATAATAATATATAGGGTAATAGAAAATAGATCATTAGAAAATGAAATCTTCAGTAAAAAATTAGAAAATTAAAAAAAATTATGAATATTAATGCTTAAAAATTGTTTCCAATAATAATTATTAAAAATATGTAACAACTTACTCAACTCTAAAATTTCAGAAAATTTATGTTGATTTCAAAAAAATTTAAGTAAATAACATGAATAATTGCTTCTACAGAATAAAAAATAGTAATAAAAATTTTAGGCAAGATATATATTTTTGGAAAAACATCATTGATCAAGAGAGATTGTGAATTTTAGCATTTTGAAATCAGAAAATTTAGCATTTTGTAGTAGAATCTATTTCACATTTAGCATTTTAAAGCATTTTGTAGGAAAATTTGGTTTTTACATTAATGCAGATACCTGGACCATACAATAATATGATGATTGCATTAAATAATTTTAAATCCCGAAAACATCAATAATTTTAACTATTTTATTAATTTTTAACTTTTTCTAACAAAGTGAAATCTATGATTCAGATTCAGTAATCTTAAATTTAAAAGACTTAACTGAAACAAATTCTTTGTTTCATTAATTATCATTAGCAAGTAGATTTACAATAAAATTATAAAATAAAAATATTTATAAGGAATGAAATTTCTATTCCAGCAAGATTCAAATTTGTTTCAATTGCCATTCAAAATAATTGCTTTTAAAAAGGTGAAGAAGTCAGTTGATAATTTACAAATTCAATAAAATAATACCATAGAATAAATTTCTGCATCAATAATAGCCTACATTCTAATTTTCCTCTTTCTTACAATTAAAATTTTCAAACTGCTGAAAATTTTATCTTTATCACCAAAAAAAATCTATAAAGAATCTATAGTACTTGTTTATTCTGCTGAATATTTATAACCATATGACCATAAAAATATGCATATCCTTTTATAAAATTACCTAAGTTCACAAAATCAAAAAAATGGGATCTTGCTTTTATTTACTAACAAAGACTTAGCATCAATATCTTTTACTTGATCAGCAACTGTTAAATTAAAAAATGCAATGAATATTCATCTCAAAAAATTTTCTTATTTTCTGTTATGTGACTAGAAAGTTTTTGATATTTTTGCATACATTTTGCAAACTGTTTTTTTTTTTTTGTATTTTTCTTTAGTTATGTTAGAATCATGTAAGAATGAAAAAACAAAATTATCTATAAATAACCAGTGACTAATACATTTCCAGTTCTGCACCACAGATGCCATTTCATTTCAGAGCATATGTATAAAAACAATAGATAAGTCTACCAGCCGAATAATCAACTCGCTAATTTTCAATAAAATTTATATATTAGATTCTCTGAATTACTGACATTTTTTATAGTATTTTTGTCTTCTGATATATTTTATTTCTCACATCATAATAATTAAATTAAATGATTTGCATTGATGACAAAATACAATTAAACTTGTTTACAATGAGCATAGAAACAATAAATTCACAGCTATACTGGATAAATACTAATTCCAAGTTTGATCTATGCATGTTTATATATAAAATTTCATATTCATAATGAGCAATTTCTGGAATATAATAAACAAATTCAGTCATATTTAAAAAGCAATAAAGTAATTTCTATTTTAAATGGTTATAAAAATACAAATTTAATATTAATTACCTCACCAAAAATGCAAATAACAATAATCCTTACTTTCATTTTTTGATTTATCATTTAAGGAATAAATATCAGCCAAAAGTTCTCTGGTATAAAATAAAGTTCTTTTGGTATAACCCATCTAAAATATATCATGGAAGATTTTTTAACTATCTTAGATTCAAAGTTTATCATCTACTAGAGAACTGCCTGGAATTCAAAGGTTAAGGTTCAATATTTTTAACAGCACTAACCAGCAGTCAAGAAAAAATAAGTTTTATTAATTAAACATAAAAACGTTTTTGGTATATTTCTTATACCATCCTCAGTTACATGCATTTTAGAATACAACAGTTTTTAAACAAACATTCCAAAATAGAATGTCCTTACACATTTCAAAGATCAACAAAGCCGAAGAACATTTCAGGAAAAATATAGTATGACAAATATACTGTTTAACAAAATATTACGTATTAAAATATATATTTTAATACGTAATATTACGTATTAAAAAAAAATGTATAACAAAATATATGTAATATATTTTGTTTTACATATACATATTTTTTATAAATATATGTAAAACAAAATATTACGTATTAAAATATATATTTTAATACGTAATATTTTGTTAAACAGTATATTTGTCATACTATATTTTTCCTGAAATGTTCTTCAGCTTTGTTGATCCTTGAAATGTGTAAGGACGTTTTTATTTTGGAATGTTTGTTTAAAAACTGTTGTATTCTAAAATGCATGTAACTGAGGATGGTATAAGAAATATACCGAAAACGTTTTTATGTTTATTTAATAAAACTTGTTTTTTCTTGACTGCTGGTTAGTGCTGTTGAAAATATTCAACCTTATCTTAGATTCATTTCTTTATTATACAGATTCTTCCCTATCAAAGTTAGAATCAAATTGAATTAAAAATCCAAATTTTATAATAATATGCTTTCCATTTTGCATATAATTATCAGTTAATATTGCATATTTCTGTTTATTATAGCATTAAACAAATGTAAATTATCCAATACACAGCCTTTACCATATTCTGGTTAGAATATTAAATATAAATTATCTGCATAGCTATATTTAGTTGCAAAATATTTTTCCTTATATAATTTTCCTCTTTTAATGTCCAAAACACTGCTTTACGATTATCCAAGTAAAAGGTACATTAGAAACAGCACTAAATTGCAGTAAAAATTTTTATTTAACTAAGTTTCCGCTAGTACTTTCGGTTAATAAACCATCATCAGGCGGAGATTCTAATACAAAGAATTGGTGAAAAAGAATGTCGGTTGTCATAGCAACCCTTTTTAAATTCTGTTAATACAAATATTACTTAGTATGAAACAACAGAACAAGTTTAAAAACAGGCTAAATTAGAAGTTTAACACATTAAGTTAAGATGATATATAAATTAAAAATTAAAATGAGTAATACTATACAAATAATAAAATAAAAACAGAAATAAAATGCAATGTAAGATGGCGGAAAGTTTATGAGTCATTTTCTTGTATAAATATGCAAATAAAACTGAGTAATACTATACAAATAATAAAATAAACAGAAATAAAATGCAATATAAGATGACGAAAAGTTTATGAGTCATTTTCTTGTATGAATATGCAAAGGGCCATGTCGCAACGTTTCACACATGGCCCTTTGCATATTCATACAAGAAAATGACTCATAAACTTTCCGCCATCTTACATTGCACTTTGTTTCTGTTTTTATTTTATTATTTGTATAGTATTACTCATTTTAATTTTTTAATTTATATATCATTTTAACTTAATGGGTTAAACTTCTAATTTAGCCTGTTTTTAAACTTGTTCTGTTGTTTCATACTAAGTAATATTTGTATTAACAGAATTTAAAAAGGGTTGCTATGACAACCGGCACTTGTTCTGTTGTTTCATACTAAGTAATATTTGTATTAACAGAATTTAAAAAGGTTGCTATGACAACCGGCGTTCTTTTTCACCAATTCTTTGTATTAGAATCTCCGCCTGATGATGGTTTATTAACCGAAAGTACTAGCGGAAACTTAGTTAAATAAAAATTTTTACTGCAATTTAGTGCTGTTTCTAATGTACCTTTTACTTATATAATTTTCCTCTTAAGATTAGAAAAAAGATTAAGAAAAATTCATGTAATTTTCTTGTTTGATTTTTATTAAATAAAACATAGCTGTTAGCAACAGAAGGATAAATTTTAAAAGAAAATTTTTTCTTCTGTCGAGTCTCCACGTAATCATTATTCAAACACTAAATTAAGAGATATAAGAGTAAAATCAAAATGGGCAAAGAAAGTTTCATTGCAACGAATGTAACTGAAATGCATCTAGTCCAGTGGTTATTAACCAGTGTTCTCCGGAACACTGATATTCTGCAAAATTATGAAAGCGAGGCCTACTTGAATGATCTTAGTGTACTGCGCAGTATGCATTTTATAATATAGACGATTCAACTTGTATTTTCAAATAAACTACTAAGCAGGCTACCCTTAGTAGCAAGGCCAGTCCCATAGGTGAGATGGCAAGGCAACAGTCTCAGATGCCGGATTAAATAGGTACCAAAATGAATTGTAAAAATATGAAATTCATAATGAAGAATAAAAAATATTAATGTGACAAAATTTTTAATAATACATAAATAGAAGGAAATATTCTGACTGTTTTGTCATTAATTAAATTAAAAATTTAATTAAAAATAAATAGAATTTGTTTATTTTTCAATTAAATTAAAAATTTATTATAATTTTAGTTTTGTTTATTGCACCACAAATTATCTTTATTATATTTTTATTTGAGATTGAGAGCCAGAGTAGACCATACTACATTTTCTTGAGACATGAAAAAATGCTGTTTAAGTAGACTTATTCATTACTTAGTGTTTTTCAAAAAAATTCTAAAAGGTGCTATTTGTAAAACTTGCCTCAGGCACCACAATTAGTCGGCTAGCCCTGCTTAGTAATTACAGTCGTTCATTGTGTTTGGTTTGACAAAATTTATTTTTGATTTGATATGGTTTGTTTTGTATAGGTACCTTATAATTGATAATACCTTTCACTTAAAACTTAAATCTCTTGCATATGAGGCTTAGGTAATATATTTTTCATTATTATTTAACTGTATTAAACTATTGTGTCCATTTTTCAGTTACAATTTATTATTCTAAATAAAATTCTTATCATCTCAGTAGCATACAATGGATATTTTATTATTAAAACAAACACAATACTGAGCAAAATATTAATGATGGAGCAAGTGCAAATGAAAGTAATAGTTCTGAAATTGCTACAAGTACATTGCATGCTGAAGACAAAATTATACACAGTAAAGTAAGGAAAATTAATAGACAATATTTGGAAGAATATTGAAGTTTTGGTTTTACATGGACTGGTTAGAAAGACTGCCAAATTCTACAGTATCTTGCAGGGCTGCCAAGAAGGGGTGACATCTGAGACTTTTATTGCTGGCCATGACATGTCTGATAGTTCTGCCCTGAGTGCACTATCTGCCACCTAAAGCAGTCATGCCAAAATAAACTATTTTATATATAACATGGTATATAATGCATTGAAGTTTTGAATTTATTGTACACTTTAAATAGATATTTAATGTTTTATACGATTTTTTTTATTAAAGCAAAGTGGTGCACTTTTTTAAATGGGCCTGGACCACAGACTTGTCAAAAAGGGCCCAAAAACTTCTCTCAGTGGCCCTGGTGTTTTGTACAGTAAGACCCCGCTTAATGCTTCTCCATTTAACACTGTCTTGATATAACATGGTTTTTTCTGAATTCAATAAACAAAGATTTATTTTTTTGATTCACTTTGGCAACTTTTAAACCGTTATACTTACATAAATCCAAAATCACACGAAGACAAGGAAGTTACCATTTCTGAAGATGAGGAGCAAAAAGAACTTGCAATGGATTTTCTAAAAACAAATTTAGCCAATATTAGGGAAATTTTGGATTCGTTTTTACAAAATAATCCAAATTTTGATAGAATTTCAAAGATAAGACAAAGTGTCATGGATGCGATGTTTTACTATCAATAATTGCTTGCTGAATGAGAGGAAAAGGCAAATATGATAGTAGATGATTTCTTGAATGGGAAAAAAAAAAAATGTATGAAACGAGGATGAGCCTTCCTCATCATAAACATTAATTATTTACTAAAATATTTTTGATTTTTCATGAATGATTATGAATACAAATTGATATTAGCAATAAAAAATATCTATAATTAAGGTAATACAATAGTAATAATTCATATTACAAAATAAAATAAATAAAATAGTGGTACATATATATTTTTTTTTAATCCACTGTCCTGTTTCACCTATCTCCATTATTTGCATGTTAAGTTGACCACGTTTAATGCTGTTTCATTTAACACTTCATTTTTTTGGAAAGTATCCCCCACATTAAATGGGGTCTTATTGTATGTGGAGTAAAACTATCCAATGGTATAACAGTTCTACTAAGTTGAAATGCCACTTAGTACAATGCACATCAACCTTGCTTCAAAAATTAAAGATTATTTTAAAAGATTATTGGACATGCAAGTTAAAAAAGCAGGATATTTTGAACTGTTAAAATTTGCAATAAAGCACAACTTGTATCGTATAAGATAGCTGAACTAATTACTGTAAAATTAAAACCACATATCATAACTGAGTCTCTTACTCTACCAGCCTGTTATGAAATTGTAAAAATTATGTTTGGCAAAGAAGCAAGAAAGGAAATTATGAAAATTCTTCACTATGACAATACAATAAAAAATAGAATTAAAAATATGCCAGATGATATTGAGAAAAGTTACTGATAAACTTTGTAAACAATATTTTGCCTTACAAATTGACAAGTGTACTAACTTCGGCAGTAAAGCTTATATACTAGATTTTATTTGTTTCATTAATGGAAAACAAAATAATCAATCAATTTCTATGCTGCAAAGAACTTACTGAAAATAAAAGACAAAATATTTTTGACTTTATTATGTCATATTTCAAAAAATTTTAAATATTATGGGAGCAGTATGTAGGAACTTATACAGACAATGCTCCATCAATGGTAGGTTGTTACCTTTGCAAAGACAAAAACTTTAATATTATATCTATGCACTGTTTCTTGCTCAGAGAATCCCTAGTTTCTGAAACATTGCCGGTAATATTAAAAACCGTACTAGACCAAGTTATAAATATGATAAATTATATTAAGTCAAAACCTTTAAAAACATTATCAATTAACCAGTCTTCAGCACTTGTTTAAGTGAAAAAATTTATATTTAATACTTGTTTTAATACTTTTCTACTTAAACAAGATCTGAAGACTGGTTAATTGATAATACTACTAAGAAGCGAAAGTTTATAATGCTGATTTTACCTTTAAAAACATTTCTTTTTAAGCAACAAACATGTCAATGGAAGCTCAGTAGAAATCTTTTGCATACTGAAATAAGTTAGTTTTCCAGGGAGAAAATGCTGAGCCAAGTTTTAGAACTTGAACAAATTGTTGGCCTTTTTCTAAAATGAAGATAACAGCTACCGATGTTTTTATAAAATGTCTTGAAAATGATATTTGGTGTGATAAAATGGCATATTTGGCAGTATATATAATTATTTAAACAGTATCAACAAAAACATCCAAGAAAAAAATAAAAATATTTTATCATCCACTTACAAATTGTCAGCATTTCAAAAAAAAATATCTCTGGAAAATTTGCACATTAAAAAAAAGTACAGTGGACATGTTTCCTAGGCTTCATAATAAAAATGTCCAGGGTGTTACATCTGTTATCACAGAACATTTAACACTATTGAAGAAAAATATTGCAAGTTACTTTCCTTTCCTAAATATTGAAAATTATGACTGGATAAGAAATCCATTTGTTGCAGTTAATATATTGAATTATGAATTTTTATCACAATAAGAACAGTTAGTTAGTTTGTCAATGAATCATACTCTAAAATTAAAATTCTCTGAATTGATTTTGCTACAGTTTTTGACATCATATTTTTATGAGCTAGGCTTTTTAACATTAACGAACATAAAAACTAAAAAACGCGAAAGACAGGAATATTGATGAAGAAATAAGAGTAGCTTTATCACATATTAGATCTGACATTGTTTAAATCTGCAAAAGACAATTAGCTCAGATATCACATTAAACTTGATTTTAAAATGTTCATTTTTCTAAAAGAATATATCTTTTTTTTTTTAATGTATAATTTTTAGTAAAATACATATTCATGCATATTTTTATTGTTTGTTTTATGACCTTAGTGATATAGTGTTCCACAAATTTTCTTTACAGTCAAAAGTGTTCCATGATTTTGAAAAGGTTAAGAATCACTGATCTAGTCAATACTGATTCCCCTAAGTTTAGATCAGTATCCTGACTCCATGTTCATTACTATATTGTATTTTTTGTAGATAGTATAAACTATATTAAAAAACATAGAAAATAACATTATACATTATATAAACAATAAAAATTTTACATTGCATATAAATTGCATGTATTAATAATAATAATAATATAAATTTGGTGCTTACATTGCATATAAAGTGTATGTAAGCACCGAAAACGTTTGTACAGAAATAATAATAATAATATAAATTTGGTGCTTACATTGCATATAAAGTGCATGTAAGCACCGAAAACGTTTGTACAGAATTTCAGAACTTTGAAATAAAAGTATAACCCAAACTGCTTAGGAGTGCTTAATGAAACTTAAACCAGTTGATATAGAAGGGTTTAGCAGTTAGTAATAGAATCTAATTATAATAATAAATTGCATGTTATAAATGTATCTGAAAAAATAATATTTTTTATACAGTAATTTGTTTAATTTAAAACATTAAATAAAAGAATTTTTGTAAATATCATTTACAAAAATTTATATATCATACATAAAAAAACTGAAAAATTTTAACAGAAAATGTATTATAAATAGACAATGTTTAAAAACTTGTTAGATCCATACAAAATATGGCAGACTTGCAGTATTGAACATCCTTGTATATACTCACTTTTATTTTTAAATATAACCAAAACTATCACAAACACTTGCTTTAATTGTCAATAGGAGAATAAAACAGCACTATAAGCAAGGTATTCACAGATTTATTAATCAGGAAAAACGTTTTCGGACTTGATTAGAGTCCATCATCAGTTTTACAATACTTAAGAACGTTCTTAAGTATTGTAAAACTGATGATGGACTCTAATCAAGTCCGAAAACGTTTTTCCTGATTAATAAATCTGTGAATACCTTGCTTATAGTGCTGTTTTATTCTCCTATTTTTAAATATAAATATAAACCTGTTTCTATTTTTTATAATGTATACTTCTTACTGTATACTTCTATGAAGTATATAATTTATACTTCTTGCTTACAGTAAGTAAGTATACATTACATTACTATATGCCATTATAGTAAGATTAAAAAAAAAATCTTTATTTGGCTTATAGTTTACTTTTATCTATTTTTTATTATTGTTTTCTTATATTTGAACCAAAAAGATATTTCATAAATATCTTACTGAAATTTTGCATAATTTTCTCTGTTCTTATTGGAGATTTTCAAAATTAGAAAAAAAAAGAAATAATTGAAGTAAATATAGCAATTAACATCTAAAAAAGCATCTTCCAAATAATTCATATCTGGATGTTTTTAGATTCTGGGATATAATTAATAAAAATTATAGCAAGAAATTCTCAGACATGGTGCTCATTAAATTGAGTTTTACCATATTTCCAAACTGGAAGAATTATCTTAATTCTTCCAGTTTGGAAATATGATTATTGAACAAGACTGATTATTGATTACCAAAACACAGGCAAGATGTAAAATAAAATTGGGAATGGAAGATAATACAAGACTGATTATTGATTACCAAAACACAGGCAAGATGTAAAATAAAATTGGGAATGGAAATTTACAGAAAAAAGAAAACATTGCAAAGATAGACATGAAAGCAGTCAAATTATGTGAAATTTCAGGGGCATAAAAATCTTAAGAAAACAAGATTTATTATAATTTTTAAAATCATGTTTAGAAATAAATTATTTCACATTTAAATAAATGAATTTGCATTTATATCAGAGTAATGTGTAGATTTTATATTTTGAATGCATTTCACATTTTGCTGCAGATTTATTATAATAAAAATTTATTAATGAATAAAGAAAAATGAAAACATGGAAGTACATGTCATTTTGGAGTATTTAGCATTTTGTTGTTGTTGTGAAAAATATCTGTACTGATTAAGGATCAATAGATTAAAAACAAGACTTACATATATATGTAAAAAAAAATCATTGATTTAGCATTAAATATAAGATCTTTTTTTCAGAGAACTTAATAAAACACACTTTAAATATTGCTTACTAGAATAGTTATGTATTTATAGAATATTTTATATTGCTATAACATATTCTATAAATACACTGACGGAAAAAAAAATCCCAACACCAAGAAAGACTTGTGTTAGATAAACAAAATTTGGTAGGCGTGTTTATACATCTGAAAGATGACATCGATTCAAATTTCGCGCTTTGCGCATAAGTGTGGCGCTAGTAGCTCCACTCGGAATTTGCAAATCAGGTTTGCTTTAAATGCATGCTGTAAAGTTTGTGAGCGTTATTTATC
>AYEL01075647.1:0-43939 GCA_000484575.1 Olivierus martensii
GGAAACAACAGCTAGGACGTGAACACTGGCTGGAAACTTCATCCTAGCTATTACGGGGACATCTTCAAGGTCATAGGCAAGCCAATGGTCATTTCTCTGGTTTACTTTGGCATCAACAGTAAAAATTTTCTCATCAGAAAAATTTGATGTGTCTTGTAGCTTCATTCTTCATTGAACACAGAAGCAAGTTGCAGCGAGCAACTCTCTTTGTTTTAGTAAATCTGCAATTTCTTTTTTTCTTGTAAATGGAATTCTTATCGACTCTTTTTCCTCTTCGGTAGTGTAATCAAAATTGGAATCTTTATTAGAATAGGTGAATTTACTTGGGAATTAGAACAACATTCTGACTGCGAGACATTTGATGATATCGGACATCGATGTAAATCGAGAACTGTTTTAAATAAATGTAAACCGGGATAAAATTAAGGGTTTTATGAAAGATTTGAACAGCAAGAGCAGTGATAGGAAAGTCTTAATAAACTGAGCGTATTCGTTTGTATAATGCTATTTTTTTTTATTGAACATCCAATAATCTGACAAGCACCGGAACCATTTGTGTCGGATTATGAAAACTCTACTATACTAAATACAGTACATTGAATATAAAGTAGCCTACATCAATACGGAAATGGCTATGGAGTATTTGTTTCTAAATATTAAAATATATCTTAATAACGATCAAAGCGATGATATTGCAAACAGAATATTTTTTCTTTTCCAGCTTAAATTCCCAAAGATGCATGTTCTTCATTATGGAGGAGATGCATGTTCTCCGTACTGAAGAACATGCATCTTTGGGAAATTAAGCTGGAAAAGAAAAAATATTCTGTTTGCAATATCATCGCTTTGATCGTTATTAAGATATATTTTAATATTTAGAAACAAATACTCCATAGCCATTTCCGTATTGATGTAGGCTACTTTATATTCAATGTACTGTATTTAGTATAGTAGAGTTTTCATAATCCGACACAAATGGTTCCGGTGCTTGTCAGATTATTGGATGTTCAATAAAAAAAAATAGCATTATACAAACGAATACGCTCAGTTTATTAAGACTTTCCTATCACTGCTCTTGCTGTTCAAATCTTTCATAAAACCCTTAATTTTATCCCGGTTTTTTAATATTATAAATGGTGGCTCCAATACTACGAAACGAAACCAAATCACTAAACTTTTCTCCCTAGTCAAGTTTCTTAATTATTTCTACCTTTTCGACTATAGTCAATGTGTTATGTTTTCGTTTTTCACTTTTTCCGATTTGTGGCATTATTTAAAGATGAATAACAAACACTGATACAATAAAAACACTATTTAACAGTAAACAGTGTACTGAACTTAAAAAATAGTCCGATTATAACGATTATAATGCCTGAGCAACGAACGAATAGCGACTGACAATTTGTTTTACGTCATTTTCTCTCCTCTCGCACATGGACAAGTTGTGACCATGTTTGTGACATGAAAATTTCACGTGGGAAGCTCGACGGTTCGCAGAATGTCGGACTACTGGAAGTGTCGGACTACACAGACTCAACTTGTACTCTGATTTTTTTTTTCTATCATTTCCATCTAAACAAAGAAAAGATTTTTCTTTCCTTCAAAATGTTATTTTAAAAATATTGAATTAAATTTGGCAAATAAACGCATTCGGAAAATATTTTTAGTTTGATTAAATTTTTAATTTACTTTCTGAAGCAAATGGAGGCTATACGATCGGACCAATGTCTGCTTGTGCCCCTTAATAATGTTTGAACTAATTAACAGATTTTCCATGAAATTCGATAGTAATGTTCCGCCATTAAAGGACACCTCGATTCCGCATTCTTTAATCCTGCAGGATAGAATTTCATTTTTATTACCATTTTAGTTCCTATTATTGCCAACGGATGGCGATAAATGTTAGCAGTGTATGGTTAACATATGATTCATCTGATTTCTTAACACATCGCCGTATATTTCAATATCTAACACAATGATGTCATAGTTTTTATGTTACGTCACCGTGATGTAACAACGAATGACATCACACTGACTTCGTCATCTCTACGCTAGGGCGTGCCATGGCATCATTGTGACATCAATGCTGGTTAAATTGATGTTAAAATTTGACACACAAAACCAATGGATTCAATATGCTAATAAATGATTTATTTAGCATATTGAATCCATAAATGATTTATTTTTCATTTATTGATATTTAGCATATTGAATCCATTCATTCCAAAAGGAACTAAAATTCCTATTTTCCTTCTTTCTCCTGGATTTTAAATTTGCAAAATCTCTAATCACATATTTTATTTCCATATTTTTGGCTACTGCTCCTACCATGCACTGCTCTGATTCAGTGAATATTTCAGTCTTTTCCTGGTGCATTTAATTTTTATTGTCTTATGTTGTTAATTTTAAAAAAAGGTAAAGAAAGTACAGACAAAGAGGATTTGGGCCCTCTATAATTCTGGACCCCTCAACGAGGGGGACCCAGAATTATAGAGGGCCCAAATCTATATATACAGGGCCGAATTGTAGTTTCCCCACTGGTTTTAACATCATGTCCATGACATTCTTGTTAATATTTGAAGTACCGTATCAGTGCAATATAAATAACCTTTTAGGAACTAGTTTTTCTGAAAATGTGTTTTTAATTATGTGAAATATACCTTATTTAATGTTTTCTCTCGTAATAAAGATTCCAAATTATTTGTTTTTATTATTCATAGGTAAATAAATAGAAAATATTTTCTATCAACTCTGCCAAAGAATTTCCTGCTCTGATATTTCTACAAACAAAATTATCTGGGTCCAGATCCCATGAATAATATTCTCTACAATTTGTTTGACCCTTCCGACGGGATGAGCAATTCGAGACCAAGTTGTTATAGTCCCGCCAGTTAGTAATAACCTTTAATTGGAAAGTGGCGACATCTGTTGATCCAAAAAAATACTTCTCGATGGAGTAGAATTTATCCTATTTTGTTATAAAGGAATTATTTGTATAGAAATTGCTTTTGAGTGGTTAACCAATTTCTCGTATAATGGACTATTACGGTATACAATATAAGTATATAAGAAAATAAAACAACATAAAATTTATAATTTGTAACAATGACGAAAATGATTTATTCAAAAAACATTATACAATATTTTAAAATAAAATTTTCATATTTTCTTATGTGGTCTTTATGATATTGTACTGTATAATTAAAAAAATTATCATATCTGAATAAATTAAACTAATTATATGCCAATTAAAAACACATATAAAAACAAATTTATAATAATATTTACAATACTTTTGCAAAATAAATTTTTGTTTTCTTTTTTTTTTAATTACCTTCACCATTACAGTTTTCCTGCCATATAAAACTTTTAAGTGTTCATCTGTTCCCTCTAAACTCAAAAATCGTTCCACACTTCCATTGCAGCATTCTTTGCTCTATTCATTTTTATATCATCGTAATTTGATTGATTTTCCTCATTCTCCTGATTATCAAATTGCTTTTTCTCTTTATCTATATCATGTATCATGTATAGTATGCAGGCCTGAATCTATCTCTGCATATGTTTCAACTGCCAATTATTTAAATTCATTAATTTTTTTTTAGTCATCCCATCCTTAAGGAATGTCTTCCATCTCTTCTCCATAATGGTTATTTTCAGGGAAAAATCCTGTTTTCTTAAAACAATTCCTAATTGTTTCGGGCTTTACATTAATCCATGTCAAACACAATTTAAGCAAATCTACAAAATTTCTGATTTTACTGGCATCTATCGACGTTTTCTTCTTTCAGTCATTTCAAATGCATATAGAATCCACACTGTAGTTTAGACGGAAAGTAATTCTTGAAAAATTGTTTAATAAATGAGACATGAAAATGATAGAAAGTTTTCTATAAACTTTATTATTTTCTATTATTTATAGAATTTATAAAAAGTTTTCTTTGTGGAATTCTACATTTTTATAAATTTACCTCGATCAGCCTGATGATCACAAAATATGAAAGAATGCTATGGAATAGAAGACGTATATTTAAATAAAATTTCATAAAAGCTGTTTATCTCTATATTTGTTATCATAAAATCAGTTATAATAGTATAATCACGTAGACAATTTAACGTTTATGCCGTGAATTAACTCAGAAACGTTCGTGTAAATACTTTGAAGCTGTCAAACGTAACCTATGATGTTAGGTTGGTAATAGAGGAAACTAGATTTTCATAGATGGAAAATAATAAGATATTTAATAAAAAGCTTGGAGGAATTTTTTTATATGAAGTAAAGATAAAGCTGCACTATATCTTGAAAATAACCTATGATGTTAGGTTGGTAATAGAGGAAACTGGATTTACATAGATGGAAAATAATAAGCTATTTAACAAAAAGCTTGGAGGAATTTTTTTATATGAAGTAAAGATAAAGCTGCACTATATCTTGAAAGGATCTAAATGCAGTTTCTGTTACATTAGAATATATTTCAATGGATTTACATTCGTCTGGTGTGATTTCGAACTTTAGGTTTAAAATCCAATCTTAATTGAAAAATTTATATCAATAATTTAAACCAATCTATATATATTTTTTTAATTTCTTGTCCCTAGATGGCGCTAAGCGTTAAAGCGCGGATAAAGTGTCTTACATATACAATCATTTACTCGTTATTTTTTCTTATAAAAATGGATGTAATGGCAAATCGTTCAGTTCATCAAAGGATTGCCTGTGATAATATTTAAAATTATAATCTAATCATTTAAACTGTTGCATCTACTTCTATTGTTCTAGATATTCTATCTAGAACAATACAACTATATACAATTTTTTTTTATTTTTGTATTGGTTTAAGAAAACACAAGAGACATATACACTAGATTAATTAAGATTAAATATTATTCGGGCAGCATCAACACTACGGCTAGTTTAATTATAAGGATAGATTAATTATAAAGAATGACGTCATTTTAATCATTTTCATCATGCTTGATGCGCTAATAGGTCTCGATAATATGTGAATACCATTCAAACCGGGAAAACATTCCTGCGAATTGCCTTTTTCATCCTAAACTAGAAAAAGAATCAAAACAATTATTTAGCTTTTTAATTATTTAACAATAATAAAAGAATATATTTAAATCTTGATTATTATAAAATTACAAACATTAAAATTTATTTTTTAATTATTATAAAACATTTTTTATTTCGATTTTCCAATAAGCTGTAAAATAAATTTTCATTGTAATCATTTTAATTGTATTTTTCGTCGCCAGATGGAGCGAGTAATCGAGAGGAGAAAAATGGCAAATAAATATTTATTATTAATATATTTTTATAGAGGATCCTGAAATATAAAAAATAGCATTTCTAATTAAAAAAAATTAAAATTAATTATCTATTGAATTATAATTTCATCAGTTTGGAATAAAATTGAATGCGGATTGTCTTGCTGGAAAAATCACAATTAATGGGTTTTTTGCCTTATAAACATAATATTTAAACATTTAAAATAATGTATACTTCGAGATGGAATCCAAATGACTTTGTTATAACGAAACTAATAAAAGTAGATCAATGTTGAGCTGTAGACATATCTCAAAGCAATAAACCAACCATCATCTCACTTAAACTCTCTACAATTTAATTATATGCTACACTTTGGCCTCTGATTTTTTGCAATCAGTTTATCTTTCATATTTTTGTTTATATAATCAAACAATCATTTAATTCTACTTAAATTTCTGTTCTATATTGTTTTTTTTTTTTTCTTTTTTATTTCTAATCAGTAATCAGTAAGATTAGACACGCTGAGTCGCTACCAGTAGTCAACATTCATGATGGGATTAAGCGAGATGATGAAAGTTGGATAAATGGCTCTCACCCGGATTCCTCAGAAGAAATTTAGAGTTCTAAAATCGGGAATCGGATCGGATTTTCCAGATGGAAGGTGAAATTTATGATATCTAGTATTGTTTTCATTTTATAATCTATATTAGTTCATCCAATCAGTCCATTCTTAAGATGTTTATTAAAAGAAAAAAATTTATAATTTCCCTAAAGTAAATGTGATCGCGATCGAAACAAAACCTTAAAATTTACCCGACTTCTGTATTAAACAATTCACTTACAAGTAAGTAAATTATTTTTAACAATGTTGCAGGAACAGGAATAAAACAAAAATGAATTTTCTATTTTATACCCAATAAAATATATTTTTAAAACTTTTCACTATTATTTTTATCGTTATAACGAGTAATAATGATGTCGATAACATTCCTCCGTCGCCATTTTCCATTTTCTTATGTGTATCACGTAGTCCATCTTGTAAGTATAATAAAAAAAAAAAACAAGAGCATAAACATGCTCGTTTAATCCCTTCATTGACTTATTGTTTATGAGTTACCACGGTAACAACACGATATGTAGACAATCAAAAAACAAACAATAAATAATAACATAATATTCTATAGATTTTTTTGATTATTTTAAGAAATATAAAATTATAAATATACAGGTTAACCCGATGAACTTGGTGAAATTACGTTAATTCCAGGAACTACGTGATTATTTTTAATATCACGAAAAATTAAGAGGAGCCGAATGAAATCATGGCCAAAAATAGTTTTCTTTTTTAGTAAAGTAATTACCAGATCATTTATAAAACAGAAAGGTCGAGGGTCGGGTCAATAATAAGGTCAGCGCATAATTTAAGAGAAAATGAGTTAGGTGGCCTTTTAAAAGAAAAAAATTTCGATAAAGTTTGGCATTCAAAAAGTAATAAAAATCCTAAAACGGAGATAATAAAAATGAATCGGATCGGCATGCAATATGGCGACGGCTAACCGAAACAATTCATTAAATTTATTAAAAATTGAAAAAAACACTTTAAAAAGTAAGCTAAAATGTCTACAAATTATCATAAATTGTTAGTAGTGATTATTATTTTTTAAAGTTATATAAACAAAAGCATTAATAAGTAAGTTTTTCTTCGTTGTTAATGTTTCTGAATTCATAAACGTAACAGATAAGAAAGAAGATGTATAATATGAGTAGTTGCATTGATACAAATTGAATTTTAGTTTCTCGATACTTTGGTGTGACTGAAATATCGTTCAGTTGCACAAACATATCAACTTTAGCGTGCATTAACAATAAATAAAATAGCTAAATCAGTAATAAATCCAACTGTAGACCTACCTGCAGTACCTAAATTTACAAGATCACATTCAGTATTTATGTGTTCATCAACTTGCCTTTTTGTGAGCCGAGTTAGAATTAATAATAATTTTCTTGTAATAATTATTATATAAGATAAATTATTGTTAGAGTATGCGCAGAAAAATCGATTTATACATTTATTAAGTAAACTAACAAGGTATTGGATTAATGTAAGTATAAAGTGAAACCGGTAGGAAGTTCCGTCAGGTGTTAACTTGGATCGATATATTTTTAATACAAGAAGAAAAAAAGTATATCGACAAATTATAAAATAGCAAAAATCACTCGGAACATGGTCAAACAGAAAAAAATGATGCGAGTTTTAACTTATTTCATGAAAAACACCAGCGCTCATGGATTCAGAAGAATTGTTTATTCACGAAGTGTTTTTCGGAAGATCATATGGATCGTTGTCATCGTTTTAGCTTTTGTGTGTTTGGTTTATAATTGTTACGACGTGGTGGAAGAATATTATACCTATCCAACTGCCTTAATTGTTAAGGTAAGTTTATCTTTCCTCTTTTGTGTCTTCAATAGAAAACTGTTTCGAACAAGGGCATAACGTAAACATTAGTTCTTTTTGTTCTTTGAAGGAGATTTAGGTATAAAATATGACTATAATTCTTGATAATTGTAGTAATTAGATCAGTTAGGATGCTTATAATAATGTTTGTATCTTACTTGCAAGAAGATCTTTACTGTTATGCAATATATGTTTGTTTGTAATGGAGCGCAATTAGAAATAGTGATAAACAATCAACGAAAAACAATAATGACATTCGAAACTTTACAAATTATAACAATTTGAACAGATTGGGCCAATCATTTTGGGATAATCTCTTTAATCAGGGCAAAATTACCACATAGAAATTAATTTGTGACATATATAATTCCAGAATTTATTTACTACAGTAATTTAGTTAAACGAATTTAATATTTATTTAATTTGATTTTCTGCCAATTTTTGATTCTTTAAAGAATCAAAAATTGGCAGAAAAGATGCAGGAGATGTAATTAGTTGGTTATGCATCGACGAATTGTTAGAAGTAATAATGGTTATAAATAAATAATCAAATGATTATTTATTTATAACCTTTATTACTTTCTAACAATTTGTCGATGCATAACCTACTAGCCACATCCCTTGTATCTTTAAAGCATCAAAAATTGGAACATTTGTTATTTTTGTTATTCCTACTAAACCCATAATCCTGCAAGGATTAGGAACCAAAAAGCCGAAAAATCGGTTATCAATCTATATACACAAACTTCTCGTTTCCAAATGCAAACTTTCAATAATATAAAGAAAATATTGCTATTTTACTCAATTATAATATATAATTTAATAACTTTGGAATAATATTATCATGCTGTATATTTTAATTATTAATCAATTATGATGATTTAAATCATACTTTTTAATTAATTTAATATCTGTTACGATATTTGGCTGATATTTTCCGGGAAAATTAGTTCGTCTTCAAAAAATAAAATCGCATAATATTAAAGTACAATTAAGAAGGAAATATTAATTTATAAGGAGGCTGTAGAATTTCTATATAAGAAGGACTTAAGTGACTTAAATTATCATAATTCAGTGGAAAGGAAAGCCAATTTTGAATAGTTTTTGCATAGAAAACATATGATTATTATTATTTAGGATGACTTCCAATAGGTGATATAGTTCCCAGTCATCTCTTGGAACCGTCGCTGTTAATTTAAACTATTAATTTTTAACAAATCGATTTTTGAAATCACGATATAAAATATAAACGCGATCGATGTTCTTAAATCGGCAAAACTTTTTTGTAGAGTAATAATGACGGTAGATGTTTAAAATAATTAACTATAAAACTCGATAGAAGAGTGGCAATCGAGTAAAGATCGGGCGTCTCTCGGTAAATTCGATTTTTCTTCCTTTCGAAAATCGAAAAATGATCAACATGGAAAATGAAGTAAGTGCATTTGATCAATAAATTATTTATAGTCAATTACGACAGATATCTCTTTGATCATCTAACTTTTTTCATTAACATCCTTAGCTGGAGATATCAAATTTTAGATGAAATAAAAAAACTGGGCAATAATTTGAATATTGGGACTAAGTGCATTTGATCAATAAATTATTTATAGTCAATTACGACAGATATTTCTTTGATCATCTAACTTTTTTCATTAACATCCTAAGCTGGAGATATCAAATTTTAGATGAAATAAAAAAACTGGGCAATAATTTGAATATTGGGATAATTTTTTTTTCCTGATAAAAATCATGAAAACTTCTGTAAGTGTTGATAAATTAGCTAAATGGTCAGTTGTATATCCATCTAATCGGTTCCATTAAGACGAGAAAACCGATCGATATACTTTTATCGTTCATTCTCACGATTCCCAGTAATAATAAAACGAGAAAAAAAAGCCATTATTATTTTAATGACATTCGCCAAGTTTTCGACATTTTGTAAATATTACTTCATCAAATATTTATTTAAACAATGATCAGTCTATTTTTTTCCCCTTCTTCGTACTAGAAACGGACTGAATAATTGATACAGATGGAGCAATATGGAGAGGGTGAAAAAGGATTAAAATAAATGAAAATCTTGAAAATTTATTAAAATTGATAAAGATTTAAATAATTCACAAAATATTGGTGTATAAAATAAGCTTAATATAACTGATACAACGTTAGTTCAGTGACTGAATTTTTTGAGTAAAATAAACTTTCTCACATATATAATAATAAATATAATTTGGAAACAAAAAATAGCTCTTAGTAAACGATCCTAAAAGTATGAAATTTATTTATTTATTTTTTGCTCTTGTTCATCACTATCTCCTACTGTATTCTTGTTAAGCACTTTTATAAGTTGAATAAAAATGTTCAGTTTATATTTAATGCTAATTCGATAACCTCATTGACTGGAATAGAAAAATCTATTTGGCTTATTTTTTTAATTGACTGTTTAATAAACATTTAGTTTTAAAAAGCGCGGTGCATTCCAGCATAAATAAACTAATTAAAAATGGATAAGATTAACTTGAAATATAATTTGAATGATTATTTAACCGAATATAAATGTTAATAACCATCCCATTATTTTTAATGACATTTTTCAATCTTATATATTTGTTTTATATCATTATATATGCTTTTGTATTTTTTTTACGTCTTTAATATTTTTGTAAGGATGAGGTTGGCTTTAACTTAGACTGTAAGTTAAAGACAACCTCATCCTTACAATAATCATTCAATTTCCTTTAGCCATACACTCTAGGAATTTTAAACGGTTTTTTAAATAATAAAAATCGGCGCTCTGTTTATTGGCAAATAAATAGAGCGCCGATTATTTTTCCATAAATTTAAGAGAGGATTAATTGGAGACTATTCACTAAAATAAGACAATTTTTATTTTTCAAAATAAAACAAATCCCATAGTTTTAATGGAGAATCAAACAAAATTTTGGATTTATTATAAAGTTTTTTATAGCAATTAGGAAACGTTTGCTTGTTTCTATTTTGTTAGTAACAATTATACTGCATACTGTATACATTTTCCTGAGGTCTTAACGAGGTTAAAAATAATAATAATTTTTTCAGTTTAAAACTTTTTCCATGATATTATTTTTATTGATGATTTTAATAAGATCGATGTGGTCAAATTTTGAAGAATTAACAGAACAATGCTCTATTTTAAGATTAAATAACATTGTCTATTAAATAAGAATTAAGCGTCTAAACCAGGGGTTCTTAACCTTTTGATGACTCCAACCCCCAATGGATTGTCCAAAAGTCCCATACCCCTTCACTTGACTGTCGAAATAATCATCACTATTCTTTATATTAGTTGCTAGTATGACTTCCAAATATAGAGATCGAGTCCCATACCTTCAGCATTTGATTCTCATACCCCTTGGGGGTATGAGAATCAAACCATGGTTGATTTAGACCAGTTAAGAACCCCTGGTCTAAACCAACCACGATAAGGTAAAGTAGGGAGGACGGAGCAGCTAAGTATATTTACATTCTGCAACCAAGATGGCATGGTGATAATGATCACGGCATACAATAATTGCTATTCATTTGTGTGAACAGCGTGGATGCTGATGTGTAATTATCTTAGATAAACTAAGATAATTAAATAATCCACATTATATTTCAGCATGCTTAAAAAGTTTGTAGCTGTTTGCTTTATCTAAGATAATTAAATAATCCACATTATATTTCAGCATGCTTAAAAAGTTTGTAGCTGTTTTTCTATAATAAAAATATATTCAGAACAAGAGATTATTTTAAAGTAGCTGTTATGTATGAATAAAGTAGTGTGTTTTTAGTAGATTCTAACCCTAAATTAAGATCATGAAAAGGTGCGCCATCTTAGTAAACAGAAAAATTGCGCCATCTCTCCCGGTTTTCTTTTAAAGTAGCTGTTATGTATGAATAAAGTAGTGTCTTTTTAGTAGATTCTAACCCTAAATTGAGATCATGAAAAGGTGCGCCATCTTAGTAAACAGAAAAATTGCGCCATCTCTCCCGGTTTTACTCTTTTTTTATTTTGTATTTCGTCCTTTTACAAGACGAGTATGTGTCGCCATCTGATGCTTTAACAGAGCAAAAAGTTTCCTGATTTTCAGATTTTTGCCCACCATTTTTTGTCTTATTACACGTATTTTCTTAAGAATAGTTTATCAATATTATTTTCTTGTAACTACTGCCAGTGATGACAATATTCCCGATCGTGTTTACTGCTGGAGGTTGTGTTTAAATTCAGTACTAGTAAAGAATTGTTTGCTGAATTATCAATATAACGAGAAAATTTTAATTTTTTCGGGAATTTTTTGAACAAAGTGTTTATTTTTCAAAATAAAAGCGCATCATCATTTTTTTTATCTGCTGAAAAATCCGAGTGTCACTGGCGTGTGGTATATAGCATTATATAATTATATTTTGTCACACTAAAATGTTTCTCACCTTGGATCACTTTATCTCTTAAGATGTATGGATAATTTCAGATGGAAGACCCAAAAGAAATGGATTTTCCAGCCATCACCATATGCGTTCTTCTCAGGCCCAAAGATTTTGAATATTGGAATCAGAAAAAGTAATCCAGTTATTATTGGCTTCCATAATTATCCGATATTTATCATTTTCGTTACTTTTTCAGATGCGAAACTTACGATCAAAAGCAGGTTAGTACAATAAAAATCGGTAAAATTAGAAGTAATGAAGATCCAAGCTAATCTGACACTTCTTTCAGCAGTTACACGACGAAACCCTTTTAAATTTTAAAACAGGTATACCCATTTTCCACACTAAATATTTATTTATTCAAGTTCAACAAAATAATATTAAAAAGTGAATCAAAAATCACGCGAACTGTTGCTTGTTTTCTAGTTTATGATAGTTTACATTTGGTAAAAAAAAATTAAACTATTGTTATGCGATGTCATTTGGTCAGTTGAAAATGACAGCCGCTCTCGAACAATGGAGTAAGAGCATCAACATGTAACGCCATGCCGAGCTTATATAATAAACGCGTATCTCATGAATATTTTGTTGATTTTGCATTTTATATCGCGCTATTAATAGCGTGTTTACACGCATAACAATGAAAGGCATTATCATGTATTACATAATGGTCTTTGAAGGTGAGGTCAACAAAACCTCTTCCCTTTATTAATGTCTTTTCAGATAAAATTTCACTCGAAAATAAGCGTAGTAAATCAACGGCCGTTGATAATGTTCCCAAATACAATTTGTCCATTTTGAAAAGCATGAACGACGATAAAAATATTTTCGGAAATCGGAAAAACTTAGATAGAACGAAAAAAACCTTCAGAAAGTCTAAAGCTTTTAAGGATGGTTTTAATAATTGTAACTATAAATTTGAGAAGTACATAAAATATAATGGTAGTGCTGAAGAGACTATACTCATGTGCAGTTTCGATCTTAAAGAATGCGATCATAGGTAAGTGAAAAATTCCATTTTTATGATCCCTATCTCAGGACATCGATTTAAATTTTGGTTTCATTGCTCGCGTCCAAAAAATTAATTTAATAGATCTAATTAAATTTATTTATGAAAATTAAATGACCATATTCATACCTATAACAGCATGGGAAGTCGGTATTAATTCTATGGGATCCTAGACTAATAAGATTACTATACTCTTTCACAGACTCAGTATTGACTTCCGATGCTGTCGTCAGGTATAGTTCTTGATTTTATTTAAGTTACATTTTGTTTAATTATTTTTTTGGATGGTGATTCAGAGATTTTAAAGAATGGGAGAGTGAAGATTACGGTAAATGCTATACGTTCAACAACATAGAAAAATTTCGTCCCGTCATGAAAACAACGAAATTTGGATCTACTAGTGGTAAGGTTGCGCTTTTCCTTTCCTTCCAATATACTGTTTACAGCATAAATTTGTCATAAAATAATTCTTTCATCTGATAGGTTTGCATTTAATAACGAAAGTCACTCACATATCGCCAAATATCAGAACCAGTGGTATGCGTACTATCGTTCATTCACCTAACGAATTCCCATTTCCAGAAGACGACGGCATTAATGTGCCTCGTTGTATGCTAGCAGATATTGCAGTCATGAAGGTAACAGAAAACAAACTTAATCAAATTTATCAATCATCATAAAACTATATTTCATCTCGAATAGGAGGAGATCGAACGAAGTCAACCACCTCATGGTAACTGCACCACTAACAATGCCATTCCTCATTGGGAGGCAATGTTTGGTGATTTGCCTTATTCCAGACAGGTTAGCTCATCCGAAAACACTTTTACTACATCCTACGTAATATTAATGAACGATTTTTCAGGGATGTATCAAGGCCTGTCATTCGCAAAAAGTGCTAGACGAGTGCGATTGTACTCTTAACATCAGAATTGGCAAATCGTTGAGAGGAGATGTGATCCACTGTAGACACGATAAAGACAAAGGTGATAAAGATATATACAAAATGTGATCATACTCGATTAACTCATTAAACTTTAATATTTTGCAGAAGAGTGCAGCGAAGAAGTCATTTCAATTGCCGATTGCGGATGCAATCCCGCTTGCAAGTACGCCTATCAATAAATTGTTTAACTGACTTCACCATAATAAGTACATTCTCTTTCTTTCAGCGAAGAATTCTTTGATACCAGTGTTTCGTACAGTCAATTCGTCTTTGACGAAAATTGTCCCAAAAAGATGGCGTGCGGTAATTCGACTTGCTACACGTAAGTAAACCTACTATTACTCGAGCATTTATAATCTATTATCATTAATAAAGCGTAATATCCTTCAGAGATATCATGGGCATACACGTTTATTACAAAGATTTAACTTACGAGAAGAAGACGCAAACTGCCACATACACAGTAAGTTGGCCATTACGGTACTACATTTATAACTATAGTAGCATGATAGTAGTGATTAATTTTCCCGACAGACAGCGGCACTGGTAGCTAATCTCGGAGGTACCTTAGGTCTGTGCCTTGGACTCTCTTTAGTGACTATCGTAGAAGTAATAGAATTAATGGTAGATTTATTCTTCAGTTTTTTCGGCACCTCCCCTCCCGTCAGAACAATAAATTTTCCTAAAAATAAAGCTAAAGAGTTATTTCAGCCAAAGCCGTCCTCTATCCAAATAAGGCAGATTGCCATAGAATCTGCTCCCGAAAGACAGCAGTATCAATAGTTTGTTACTTTTGTTAAAGGTTGTAAATAATTATATTATTAATGTTAATTAATAAATTTGAATATTTTAAAATATATTTATGCCTTTTACCTCAACTTGTGCTTCGACCAATACATCTTTGCATAAAATAATCGTGAAAAAATTAAATTATTCAAATTTAGTAAATCTAACTAATATCATCGCTGTCCTTCTTGAAAAGCTTTCATGTTATTTTAATGATCCACTTAGAAATCCTCATTTAGGTTACTTAGATCGGCTAGAAAAAAGGCTTCATTTTCTAAGTGATCTAAGGGATGTAGTCTTTGTCTTATGTTCTTAAGGGGATGATCTAAGTGATGTATAAAGAACATAAAAGCTTTTAAAGAAGAAAGAATATCAAGGATTCTTTTAATATAAAACAATATTAGAACAGAAATAAGTTCCTATCTCTCTCATTCTTTCAGATGATCGTAAGTCAGGATCTAAGATTTAAATTCTTACCTATTCTTTCCTTATCCTGACTTACAGGATGATCATAAGGATTTATTTACCAAATAATATAAATTCCTAAAAAGTATTTATTTTTAATTGAAAAGTAAACAATTTATTGTATAAAATCCATACTACTGGTAACAGAATTAATAACAGAACTAAAAAATTTCATTTTAATCAATATTTATTTAAATATACTGTTAAATATAAAATAATAATAATAAAAACTTATTACTAAACAGAAAAATATTTACATCGTATATATAGTACAACTGAGAGAGCGCAGCTATCGTCACTTCTATAATTTTGATTTAATTGTCGCCATCTTAACTATTTTCTTGAGGTATAAAAAGTTTAAAGGAAGTTTAAAGAGCATTTAAACAAGAAATCTATGAGCATAACAATCGAGTTAGGAAACTCGGAACGTTAGAAGTGACGGTAACTGTACGTTGCTGACATTTAAAAGGCTTTGGTGTTATTGCATTACAATGCCCTGTTTAAAACTGTATCTAGACTTTAAAAAATATATATGAGGTCACACGAAACAATGTACTTGTACATAACAGCTGGTGTTGGTTTTAAACATTTGTCATCATATGACAAAAATTGTCCTTAGAGGAAAGTGATACAAAAATGTCTTTCAGACTTAACTAATCGAGTAACATAGACAAACATAATTTCACAACACGTCTTATACATAACAATATATAGTTATGAATTTTCTCTTGGTGATAAGATCTAAGCTATTGTTAGATCTTTATACCAATTATATGTTTTAGGATCTTTACGTTGATATAAAGATCGTTCAAGTAAACATAATATATATATTCACATTTATACTTAAGCCCGCACTTATGGAGGCATATTCGTGCATAAAATGTGATCATTCTAAGTTAATTATTCTACTTTTATCATTTTGGAAAGGGCCTTTCATTGAATATTCACTTTAATAATATAAATTAGTACTTGTGGTGATATATTCTGATTAAGTGAGTTCTTTGGCAGTCTTGGCGAAATTTATTCAAGTTGTTGCAATTTTCGATCACACTAATTTGAACTAAGAAAATAAGGTTTTTAAAAGTGATTTTCGTCTTGGAGTTATTAATCGAAACACCGTGATTAAAATGCGAACCTCACTTTATTTACAACATACATTTTTTCACATGTACAAATCAGTAAAATCCCGGATTTGTATGTTCTATTATGCAACGTTTACAGAGTTTTCTAACTTTTCTGTAACCGTCGATGGTGATAGAACAATCTTGAATGTTTAACTGTTGCAGCCCTCGACAGTAATAAGCTACGAATTGTATTCCCCGATCGGTTATCAAATCACAGGATTTTACGCTCAACTTCTTGAGATTCGGACAATTTTCCGATAACGTCTTCAGCCCCTGATCCGTAACGTCGCACTTTCCAACATCGAGAGCGCGTAGACGGGGACAACTACGCGCCAGAACTTCTACACTGTTGTCAGAAACGGCTTCGCAGCCTCGGACGTTAAGGTATCGAAGTTTGTAACAGTGGCGAGCGATTTGTTTGACACCCGCATCGGACACCTGGTCGCACTTGGCAACACTCAAATAGCGTAGACTCGGGCCCAATTTGGCTAATTCGTATAGTCCAAAATCGGTTATCTGCAGGCAGTCACTTATACTGAGTTCTCGCATGGCTGAACAATAACTAGCCACGTATTTAATGCCTGCGTCTGTTATTTGGACACACCTTCTGAGGTAGAGGTGAGTCAATTGGGGACAGTGACGAACAGTTGCCTCCAGACCTGTGTCGTCTATACAATGACAGTCTGTCAGGTCCAGATATTGTAGATAGAGCCCAGCTGGCAGGAGGGTCTCGCTGTCGCTTCCTGAATCGTTCTGTCTGATCCTAGACAACGACTGGATGGCAGTTATTCTGAAACAACCTGAAAAGAACAATTCATACTTTCCTGAAACAAACTGCCACTGCCTACATATAATTTTTATTAAAAATATTCTATAAAAGTTCTAAATTTTATGACACCAAAGAACGGAATTAATTAATTAAGCATGAAATTTTTTAAGTGGAACGAATCTTCAGTTTTACAATTTATCAACCTTAATTTTTAAATTAAATGTAACGCAACTTATTAATTAATTATCAACGTATTTATTAATTATAATAAATGCATTTATATCAGTTCACCACAACAGCCATAACAGATCATATACGAGAATGGTAGGAATATTTTTTTTATCATTCTTATCGCCGGATACGTTTTATTATTATTTTTTATCACGCCATCTTATCTCGAAAATCTAAAATCTTATCTGAAAAAATTAATTAATATTCTCTAATAACTAGATAAGAATTCTATTAGGAGTACTAAGATTAATTTTACATCGGTTATATCTTCATATTCTTGGATGAAGAATAGCTCGGAGTCGTTATTAATGTAGTCATTGTTATCATGTTCTACTTCATTGTTACGATAGCATTCACTTCATTAGAAGCTTTGATATGGTTACTAGTGTTACTTCATTAACATTGTTGCGCAGAATCTTACTTCTTTCATAGCTTATCGCTGTAAGTCTATAGTACTGTTATAGGTTTTCCTTCATTATTTATAATAGTATAAGTGTTGTTTTGTTACTATAATAGCGTAGAAATTATTACCATAAAAGATTTATGGTAATAATTTGACTTGTTTCTACTCTAAACGAGCAAATTTAACTTTTTTTGTCTATTTATTCACTTCTCTACTAAAAAAAAAGAATAATTTATTCTCGATAAGAATATCAATTTGAACAAATAAAAGTTACGATCCGTAGATCGTAACTATTAAGTCTTGTTGATGATATAGTGTGGAGTTAAAATATTTATGCAGGACTTGGCAACCTTCTGGGGATCAGAAAGCATACAACTGATCCCGGGATTAGATTATGACACCAGCCGGAGGGTCATGCATAATAAAATAGGGAAGCTGAAACTAATAGCTGGTTGGCTTAAATTCCCAACTGTACATGTAGTTCTTGTATGAAAAATTAAGAATGTCTTATCTAATGACGCAAAGAAGGATGTCCTACGACAAAACTTTATGTCTATAGACTCGAAAGGTCAAGGAAAAATGATGTGTTAGAGCAAAAGAAGCCAAGGGATAGAAAAAAAATTGTCAGGCTAGTTGGAATTAGTTGACCTTAAGTTGATCCTATGGATCTTTCATTAAATTGTCTACCCATTTACTACCGCAGCTTGATGTCAACCCCAGTTTAAATATTTATCACCTGTTAGGTCAAAAATGTCACTCCAACATTGGCGGTAAACTGTATAAACATGTCTCCTGTCACTGGTGGGGGTAGAAGGTCGTAGACACCGCATTCTCCATGCGTTTTTGTAGTAGCCAGTTCTACCTCCTATCGTGATGAAACATACGATTGCCATAAATATATGAATGCTATTCATCCCGGTGTAGATAGATACATTGTATTCCAGATTTATTTCTATTATTTCTTTGTGGATTTTAGGGTAATTTTTCAAAATCTCGCAAACTCCGTGGCAGTAATCCGATTCTCATAATTTATTATATTTTCTTCGGGTGTACGTCATACATACCTGTCGGATAGGGAACGAAAGACGGGAAAAAAGTGGACGCTAGGTAAGTCGAGTCGTCTAAATTATTTGCCATAGTACTATGGCGCTATAAATAAATTTGATTTTATTAAGCCACCACAAAGAATATTCAAACACTAGGGGGAATATCAAACAGAAATTTTCTTTCTGTATCCATATTTAGAGCTGTTTCGACATCGATGCTAAGAAGGAGCCGTATCCCAAGTACATTGTTGAAAAACGAGAATAAATGTAAAAAGGTCACCGCTAAGCATTTACAACGAGTAATAAACCACAAAATGGTTAAAAATTAATACAATAATAGCAATTTGTCTGGATGACAACCGAGTGAGACCGTAGTTCCGTGATCATCATCATGGGGCGTGGACAGAGTTAGCCCCGGGACTAGTCAGTGCTAATAGACGGGCTTCGAACTTTAATTATGGTCTACCGATGACTGCCCATAACTCACTGACTGCATTGAGTTCTGTTTACCCGTTCTGATTCGCCTCGGGTTCTACGGAGTTTCTTCGCGTGACTTTCTTTTAAAGGGCGTTGGCTTCACCTCTCATTGCTTATGGGTCTTGCCGATCTAGCCTACAGCTCCTAAATACTTCCACGATTCACACCTATAGGCTTTTCTATCGTCCACCCAATTTGCATCTTTTGCACTTTAACCCATTCGCTATGGAACCTTTCGTCTGCGCTTCATTTAATCCAAATATGTCCCTATTACTGTTATATGGTTACGCCTTGGTCTAATCAAGACCTATAATGTTCAAATGATTATTTATACAGTTGCATGATATCACATTTTTAGTAAATTGGCATTTGTGGATTTTAATTTCCTGTCTAAGCTATTATCTTCATTATTTTTAGGTGGAGCTTATACAACCATCCACGGTTTCATTAAGAATTGCACGATAACGCATTTTTCTCTATGTATATCATTATTTTTCCTTTCACAGTTGGCAATCATTCTTCACTTTATTGTTTTTTTTTTTATATATATATCTTCGAGATTTTTTCATAAACATACTATTACATATTGAAGATACAAGGAATTCCAAATGGAATTTCTGTGTCTTCAAACAAGAAATGGTGTCGATACCAACTTTAAAACAGAAAAATTTAACACCCAGTCGTAGCCATATTGATGAAGTTAGACCTGTAATTTCAGGCTGTTACCCGAATGCCATTGTCAGATTTGGACCCTTAAGCCAGCCCTTGACCTACTAGGCAACCCGAAACTCTTATCAAACTCTTTCATGATTGTCTTTAGTCAAAACCTGTAGGCTAGAAAATAAATATGGTCCTCCTATCTGAGTCCACCATAACGTTGCTTATGGTGATTATGCAACTAGGATTGCCTTTGGCTAGGATTTTAAGCCACAGGGGCGGCCACCTTATCTACCGAGCTTCTAAAGGATAACAGAAATAGTAGTAGTTGGTCCTCTTTAACACTTGGTGTAAAAGTAAATATCCACGTGTTTTTGGAAAAAAACATGAAAGAATGACCTTGTTGTCGTAGTTATAGGCCACGCCTCCACCATCCATCGTCATACAGACGGCAGACCGCAGAAACGCCTTTTATTCTATTCCCCTAGGGCGGATGACGTCCACCTTTCTAATAGGTAGAAGAAGAGACATGCTTCGATTAGGCTTATCTTAAGTGCCGAGGTAACGAGGTGACAAAAATAACCCGTGGGAATTTGTAGCTTATGAGGGCACTTTGATTATATATATCTCTGATTGATTATTTGACAGATGAAGAGCGGACGGTACAGGTGCTGGCTAGCACCGTAAATGCCAGCCACACACACCATTATGTTATTAAAAGATTTCCTTCTTGAATTAGTCATACGGTTCTCTGTAAGAACTGCATTCAATAAACAACTTCACCTGCCCCAAATGCCTTATAAAATGAATTTAAAGTAGTATCATTGTGTTGTTTCAGTTGTGGCACTGCATACTAGTTCCATGCCAAGAAGTGTAACTAAAAATTATGGGGGGCGCAGCGACTTCACCCAAAACCCCCATTCCTAAGGTCGTGGAGGATGTTTACAACGCCTGAATACAGAAAACTAAAACATGTTGCTGAAAGGTGCATCGTGCAAATTTTAACAGAAAGTAAATGATGTAAAAATATTATATAGAATGATGTTTATAAAAATATGAACGTATGTAAATGTGAAAATAAATTTTAAGCAAAATATTGTCACTTAATTATGTAACGTGTCTTTGGAAGATTTTTCATTGTCTGTCGATTAAGAATCAGTTTATACAGCGCATATTGTTCACAACCTGTATTTACCTGTAACGTCGAGCTTCTCCAACTTCGTACAACGAGATAATATTTCTGTCACTCCAGCGATGGTAACTTCGTTGCATCCTCGTATCAGAAAAGTCTTCAGCTCCGGGCACCTTCGAGCTAAAGTCAACAAACCTTTATCCGTTAATCTACCACATCCGTTTAGATTTATCTTCTCAACGGCCAGGCAACCAGTTGGAGAATGCCGACAAAGAAGACGAAATAAAGTCTTCAGACCTCGATCTACCTGGATCCGATCGCTGTTAAGTGAAATAGTTGTCCATAGTTGTGGTTCCCAGGCCAAGAAGTACCAACGGCGACATACCCGAGCGCAGATGCACAGATGGTTGCTGGATAGGTGAGAAAATATCCGAGTTATCAGTACATCCGACAATCGGTCAAAATGAGACGTCTTGAGTTGCTTCTTCGCTTTAAAAGTGGGAGTGAACCTGGGTACGACTGGCACTGCTGGAGTAGAGTTTGGATACCACTCATAAGTGGGAACCACGCGCGTTAGAAGGGTATGATAACCCAAATCGTGGCAAGGCGATACTCGACCCGAAGATGCCGCTTTCGAAATGAAATTCAGATTTTCTTTGGGCTTGCCACCGGCATAGCAATACTCCATGTTATTCAGAATTTCATTTTTGGATCACTGAAAATAAAAAAAGATCCAATTAAATACTAGAACTTGATGTAGATATTCCTACATTTGCAACATCTGTATATCTAATAGGTATTTCTATATATTTCAATGAAGAAAAGTTTTCAAATTATCGCACTGAGTATTTATTCGGTTAAATGATACTCAATAATTCCACTGCTTATGAAAACTTCATCTTCATAACTATTATATAAAACAAATATTTAGAAAATAGTAATACAGGTAACCTTCGTATAACGCGGTTTCTGAAAAGCGCCGTGCTGTGTAAAACTGTGTTATATGAGACCTGGAGACAATACAAAAAAAAAGGAGTTACGTTCCGAAACCAATTAAAAACAAATAACTATTTAATTCCACATAAGAAACTTAATTTTTATTAAAAATATTAATAACATGAAACATAAAGAAAGAAAAAATATATACGTGACCCCAAAAAATCAAAACACGTAAGACAAAAAGGAAAAGTATACAGCCTATGTAATATTTATTTAATAATTATATCTTCCTTACCGCTGTTCAGTTAAACCGAGAACGGTTTTTTTCTTTTTAACAATATCAGCTTCACTTTCTGAACTTTTTTCTGCATTTAAAGTTTGTGTATCTTCCGCTCTCTTTATAAAGTCTGTAATCTAACCCGCTGCAAAACAATTGTTTCTTAACACATATCCAAAAAAATTATGAATAAAAGAGTTTTCTCCCTATTTCACATTCCTCTACTGAAGAATAAAACTTACTTTATATCCAAAAACAATGTTTGGAGCACAAAATACTCAAAGGTGGACAATTAACTCAATTTCAAATCGAAATCGAAAGTAGACTGCATCCCTCTCATGGCCATCTAGAGAAATTGCATTTATAACTAATTTTAGCAAAGTATTTCCCCATGATTGCATTTTATGTGCGCATTGTATGCTCATAGTGTGGATTTACAAAAATTAATAAAAAATGTTTTGTGTTGTAGAAGAGAAAATGCAATTTTCTAAATGTGTTAAGTAAAAACCGTGTGGTAAAAGTACCTTGTTATATGAGGGTTTACGCAACTTTCTAATCGTGTTGGAACGAAACTGTGTTAATCAGGATTACTTATATATTCATCGAGTCAAGTCGTATAAAGAGCTAACTCAATAAGGAACAATTGTTTTGTAGCGGGTTAGAATACAGATTTTGTAAAGAGAAAAGAAGATACACAAGTTTTGAATGCAGAAAAGAAAAATCCAACATTCAGTTCAATACCAATTCAATATTTGTACAACAGCAGTTCAAATGTCTGCTGTTGTACAAATATCTGAATATTGATGTTGTGTGAGTTTTTATACAACATAGTTGTATTATAATCTTTATATTTTAGAAATTGTATAACATATAACTATTTTCTCGTGTATATTAAAATATTTATTTTGTTTTATTGGTTTTTTTTTATAGGAAGGCCTAGCCAACCATATTATTTTTCTATATTGCAAGCTGACTGCAATAGCAAATGCTATATTGCAAGCTGACTGCAAAGCGTGGCCAAAATGTCTTACCATTCGTGTTGGCTGTATCCTGTAGTTCTAAAATACAATTTATAGCGTGGCCAAAATGTCTTACCATTCGTGTTGGCTGTATCCTGTAGTTCTAAAATACAATGACTAAAAATATTCTAAAATATATATTTGTTCTTATTGTTTGCAAGAAATTCTCCTGGCATTTTGTAGCCATAAAAGCGGAATTCTTAGTTAAAATATAATACTACTACAGAATGATTAATTTATAATTTTTTTTATTTCATAAACTTTTGATGCATCTTTCCTCCTTCTCGATGTTAACTGCACGAAATTTTATGTTATTCAATAAGAAAAAATTTAAAAGCAATTTTTTGATTTTTTATACTTGGGCTGTAGGCTACATCATTAAAAGCCGAGTTACAGTCACTTATTTAAAATAAAAGCAATAAAAATGTCTAAATATACCTAATTACTGGTGTTCATTAGTAGGAAAAAAAATGCGTCCAAGTTACAGGTGAGCAGTTTAGAAATTATCTGGGATAAGAGGAGGCGATTGGTTCTTAATTATAGCCTTGGTAATCGATTGGATATTTGTATACCCACACCCCACCAAGGATACAATCTGTTTGTTCTAGACCCGCATTATAAACATGTAGGCCATATAACAACACAAGAGATTCTTGTATGATCATGTCAATCATGTTTTTTTTTGTGTTTGGGCAGATTGGCAGATAAATACTGTAACTCCTCCCTAAATGGAACATACTTACTTCTGATAAAGTGAAGGTAGTTTATATTTGATAAATTGCTGGCCACTTGCAGAAATCATTGGTTCCATCTGCACTTACAGCATCCGCACTGCAGCACAATTATTACTGGCGTATCCTTCACTATAGCCTGGCTCTTTTTTTATGTTAAGAGAAGTATAATTAATGCGTGTGCAATCTTAAAAAACGAGCGAGGAGGCCGACTTATTATGCAAGAGGTCTGAAATAGTTTACCAGAATAAAGAGTAAGCAGCTGCAGATAAATGCGCCATTAAAGAAGAATCCCGATATGCAATTAAGAAATTACATTTGATTGAACATCTCTAAGATCGCGTGTCGATAGCGTGTGTTGCTTTCACGTACTTGTGATTGAACTTTCACGCTTTGTTTCTTTGATACTCATATATGGATGAAACTAGTAAACTACAAAATAATATTCATTTGTTTGTCACATAATTATTTAAACTGTACATTCTACCGTGCAAACTTTGTTATAACTGGATGACTTAAAACAATTCTTCGTGATAAAAACTTTATTTTTATGAATTCTTGTCGGTTCTTTCCATTTTCCATCTTTCAATCTATAATTTCTATTTATAACGACATTTTAAAGTGAAATTTGTTTTAGCATCCATTAAATTTTTTCATTTATTGTGATAATACCACAGTTGCCAAATTGCAGCTCTTTGGTATCTTCTATGTACTCCATACCATGAAAGTCTATAGTTAAAATGGTCAAATACCTACTTAAACAGATTATTTACTGTAAAAAGTAGTACACATCTATACGAAATAAATGCACGTGAAATATATGATAAACGATTTTTGAAACTACTGTTAAGATTACCCGAAAAAATATGCGGCTCTCATTGATCCAGAAACTGATGGCGTCTCTCAATTATTTAAAACTCTCCTGTATGGCTCCTAATGACACGAAGTTTGGCCATCCCTGTTATAATATATAGGATCTCTGTTTATAGTGTATAAATAAAATTATTCCATTTGATATAAGTTCAAAAATATGAGAAAGAAAAAGTTTAAATTAAAAAAAAGGAAAAATTTAAAATAAGTTAATAATTATTCAAATCTTTTAATTAATAATAACTGTTGTGAATCCATCGTTCATCTTAACGTATCCTTACCTTTGTCTCTCTTAATTAGTGAATCTAACACACGAAACTTTTGTTTTCTATATTTATTCCACATTTTAATATATTTTATGTTGGAGAATTATTACAAATTGGATGTTAAAAACATGTTAAGTGATCATCCGTTTGATGATATTATATTAATCATTCGTTCTCTTTCAATTCTTTCGCGAACGACAGACTTATTCTACTTCTCCTGCTTTTCGTACTTATATTCTACTTAATCTGCTTTTTGTACTTATATTCTACTCATCCTGCTTTTTCGTACTTATATTCTACTTAGCCTGCTCTTTCGTACTTATATTCTACTTATCCTGCTTTTCGTACTTATTTTACTTTATCGTAAGAGTTAACCTGCTTTTCGAAATTATATTCTACTTATCCTGCTTTTTCGTACTTATATTCTACTGAGCCTGCTTTTCGTACTTATATTCTACTTATCCTGCTTTTCGTACTTATATTCTACTTATCCTGCTTTTCGTACTTATTTTACTTTATCGTAAGAGAACTAAATTTCTGACATTTTTAATTTATTGCGAGTTATCAATTTAAATGTTTGTAACAAAATTAGGCCAATAGTCATTAAGTAAGTAGGATTGGCGTAGGTAGAACAGATAAATTTTGTATACTTTGTTCCCGTTTGCGATACAAAAAGGCGATTAATCATTACTGAAAATTAATGAATATCACACATTTGAAATGTTAATCAGCTAATGTGAAGTAACTGGAATCAATTAATTCTCTGGTAATTTAAGTTTTACTAACCGATGACAAATCAAAAGTTATGGTGAATGAATGACTCGATCAGTAGTCGAACATAATCGATCTTTCCGAGATAAAAACTTCCGAATTGCACTTCTCATTAGTTAATTACAGAAATGTTCCTCGGGGTCTGCAGTACGTCCCCTTAATCACGCTACAAGGTTGTTGGCTTAAATGAATTCGGTTATTTCTCCTTTATCGTTTTAAGTATTCGCCTTATATAATTAAAACCTCGTACTGGAGCCCTTAAAATCAACGTTAGAAAGGAGAAATAGGGACATAAAGATTCACACAAATGCCCGTATTTTAACACATTTTTAAGATCCGTTTTTATTATTGCAACCGGTCTGAATACAAATTTGACACTGGCGCGATTTTAGGCGCTCCTATTTTTATTATTACAGTGTGTCGGCGGCCCCTTAGTATGCGATGCTGACATTTTTAATCTCATAATGTAGATCGAACTGTAAAAATATTCTGGAGCATCCAGAGAGAAAAATAAACGTCAAGAGTTTAACAGATGCCAGTCTGAACTATGTTAGTCATTTCTGTCATGCGGCCAGACCTTGTCTAATCAAAATTAATTAGATCTTGATGTGAGGATAATAACTGTCAGAATGAATTTGATTCGGAGTCGTCAACACACAAAAACCACATTCAAGCGTTTGAGTATCGCATACTCTGTGAATTTTTATAAGGATCTTTCAACACATACAGTATCCAAGTTCATAAAAAAACAAGGATAAAGTTGCAAACTTTAAGATGATTTTATTTTTCTGTAGACACAAATGGGAATATGTCAAATCTTAAAGAACATAATTGGAGAAACTGTTTCGAGCCGAAGAGATAAAGGTGTAAACATACCTTCTAATGAATAAATCAAAGTCTAGACTGTAGCATAAACTTAGTAAGTACTAGGCCGAGTTTTAAGCTTTCTAGAGAATCGTGGAGGAGAATAAAAACGTTAGAGGATACGAAAGAAAAGCAGTATTTTGACAGATTTATTAAAACCAAAATCCGGGTAGAGTGGAAATAAGAATAGGCAGGCTGCCTTCAGTTTCGCTGTTTTCCGAGGCATCGCCTCCGCCCAAAAAGTAAATGATAACCAAGGCGTGTCTTTAAAGTATTTTGTTACGGAGCGCAAGACGTAGTTTACTTTTACATTTTCTTGGATAGAATAGCGCATTTCTATTCCGAAGCAGAAAAACACTCGAGACAATCGAAACAGTTGCCATTGCTTAAGAGAAAATCTATTACTCAACCCGCGCTAACCTTCCTTCCACTGGAGAAAAGAAAAATCTTATCTGACATTAAACTAGTCAAAGGCAATAAATTGTTATGTACTCCGTCTATGATTTATAACGACAGGTGTCAAATTTTCATTTGTCAACCTACAAGATTTTCTAGAACTGCTGAATTATTCGTGGAAATGAACTATTAAAACCTGCCGAGTTCAAATATATATTTTTGCCATTCTCACCCTATCTTTGCCTCCTAGATGTTTCTGCTTTATACTCGATTATACTAGGCGCAACCAGAGTCTAAGATAATCGGATTACGGAAAGATAATCTGTCCAAAAATTTAAACATTAACAATATAAGATATTTTCATTGCATAATAAACTATCTCCTTTAGTATGCTTGTCAAAATTAGTCGGACTAACTCAAATCCTGATATTATTCCCTTAAATTCTGATATTATGCCCTTAAATCCTGATATTATTCCTGATTAAATCCTGATGTTCATTTCCTATAAGCCTATACAATTATGGAGCAATAAGATTTTAAAAATTTTCTTTCACCATTTTTATCAACCAATGCTTTGAGATATCGGTTTAATTCCTTATTATGTATGATTGCTAAAGTAATTAAAGACCAATATTAAAGTTTTTCATCTTTAATGCACTTGTTTTTCGCCATAAAACGATCTAGAATTCTAAAATTTGTGGAAATTATCTCTCTATGGTGGTAAAAATAATAGTTATAGTCATTTATACATACTTAACAATTTAAAAGTTAACCACGCTCTAAACCCGATAACGATGCTGAACTTGAGAAAATTTATAATCTTTTATTGCTAAATTTTCTTTCATTAAAGCCCATTTTATCTCAGAGAAGAATAACCGAGAAGAGACATAAAACCTTATGAATAAATGCCTCTTTAATGGCGATAATGTAAAAAGAAGGATGGTGATCACAATGGTCCGTATTCATCCGGATGATTTTCAACTTAAGTACGAAAAATCATAAAATATCATTGCTATCTTTGTAGATTCTTCAATCAGATATCTTTTGTTCGGCCAGACCATTAATCATAAGAAGATATGCCATTATATTCTAAAGCAGTAAATCTGATAAGGGTTTCATAACATCACTTCAACAACTATAATTCACCGAAATGCTGGCTAAAAAATTTCGTTTCTTCGAAACTTTCTTACCTAGTAGCTATTTTATAGCTTAACTCATCCGGAATTCTTTAAAGTTAACATTTAACGTGCTGGGAGATATTTTTTTGTGAAAGTTTTAAGATGTGCAAATATGTTTTATGAAGGAATTTGTCATTAAAATATGCACTTAGAAAATTTAACTCGTTACATAAAATTTCTCCAGTTATAAATCATTTCATTTCTGGATATTCTTTTCCTTTTTTAAATTCTTTTTTAGAAGGGAATTTTCGAAAACTTCTTCAATCGGATTTTTTATTTTTAAACTTTGAAAAAGGAAAAGAAACCTCAAACAAGTTTTGAGAATTTTCTAGTAAAACTTGTCTTAATCTTATTATCTCTGAAATAAATTATTTTGATTCTTACTCACTTATTTACTTTTCTGAGAAGTTAATTTAGATATTTGTTTCTATTTCTCTATAAATCTCTTTTTTGTTTTTTTTTTAAAAAAACGTTTACTTTGTTATAAAAATTTGACATAATTTTTCATCGAAATTTATTTTTTCTACAAAAACATCAATTTCTTTCCTCTTTTGATAATAAATTTTGAAAATCATTAATTTTTATTCTAGAATTTCTTTTCTAGAAATAAATAATTGATTAGAAATAAATAATTCTAGCATTAAATAATCGATTTCAATGATAAAATACTAATAATCAATTTCTCATGAGAAATTGATTATTTTAACATTGAAATCGATTATTTATTTCTAGAAAAGGAATTCTAGAATATAAATTTATGATTTTCAAAATTTATTATGGAAAAAATTGATTTCACTAAATTATTTTGATAAAATTCTTTTAAAATTAGAAAAATAAAATTTTCCCATCTCGTTAATAAATCTAACTATTGGCGACTTAACTAACTTAAAAAAATTATTTGTAATTTTTAAGAAAATGATTTTCACTTCGATCATCTAATTCTGTTCTTAAGAACTTCTCCGGCATTAATCTCGATAGTCTGAGGGTGAAAAATATCATCTGGACTTACGAAACCTTCAGCAGGATAACTTATAGAGCTATTTTTGTATAAGGTTTCGTGGCAGATCTTATGGATTCTAATTTGCTGTAGGCTTGGAGATGAAGAAGGACCAGAGGTGATCGTAAAGTATGTCGTTAAAAACGGGTACTGGGACGCACCCTAATTGGTTCTTGTGGCACACACCCTCAAAACGTACGATGAACAGAGAGACAATGGCGGTGTCTGATATCATTAAGAGTACATAACTTTACGACATCATAAAACCGCAAGAATAAGGAGGGAGAGATCAAGAAAACTTTCAAGGAAATGTCTTCTTTAAGTAAGACATTTCCAATATCACCCCATAAGTTATGTCTGAATTTTATAGGGGTTTCTAATTTTCTAAAGGATAAATAGACTGCTGCTTTCCGCTTACAGTTGGCTATACTTAAATTCTTAATTTTATTAATTTTGAAGAGTTTCTACCACCAAGGTAGAATTATTACAAAATTTACTGTTTATAAAATTTGGCAGTTTACAAATGTATGGATAGATCCATAACACATTTATTTGAGAACTTCCGAAGGAAGGAAGGAACAATTATTATAGAACTGTATTATTAAATTTCGTAAGTTTAGCGTTTTAGAACAAAATCCAAATGCTTTATTTTAATGGTAGTACTTCATCCCGATCACCAGCGTGTAGATACATGGAGCTTTTTTACCGCTACATCCAAGACTGTTGTAGATATTATACCTGTGGGGAACAGGCCGAAGTCAAACGCCCACCTTCCACTAATAACGGGTATTCACATTATGCCCTACCCTCATATTCATGTACCTTATAGTGAAGTGCATACCATATGAAACCCATCCCTTTTCGACATGTAGTACTCATTTTACAGACACAATACCGATAACTAGGACCTATTTTTTGGAAATTTTGATCGAAATTATTAGATAGCACTACGGAGGTAACTTGTCAACAGTACATTTTCACTCTAGTCTATTGTAGGATGAATACTTGTTCTTGTTATAATCTAATACAAATTTCTATCAATTTGATTACTTAAATTCTTCATTTTAGCATTTATTTAATCTAGTAACTGTTTTATAGTTAATTTTCAACGCTAAAAACGTATTTTTATGGTTTTAGTATAATTAAACATTACAAGGCAAAAGTTTCTGAAGAAGAAAAGCTCTTTTGAGCAGGGAAAGCAATTGCATTTTCCCGCACAGCATTAATTAATATTTAATTAATTAAAGCATTAAATCGGTTAATTACACGGTTATAAACACATTTTGCTCATTTAGACGACATAATTTATTCATGAAGCGTTAATAAACAAACTATTGTTGGTGTTCTTGTTTAATAAATGTGTCTTGTTTTACTATTAAGATAATAATTACCATACCCACTATGATGTTATCCGGACATTTCCCAACTCCCCAAGGTGTCAAAACTATTAACCTCTGTAGTGGGTGTTACCTTATTGTGGCGGAAAGTATAAAAAGCCAGCCAATATTATTAATGGAAACTTCTGGCTAGTGTCATTGATGACAAATAAGGCTTCTACTTTTGTAGATATATTAAGACGTTTAGTGTCAACTTTACTTCTATCCTTTATTATTATGTTATAATATTTAGCTTTCGGAGCGTTCCGTGGTTTAAATTAATGACAATCAGGGTGGAAATGAAGCGAAACAATTAAAGTAAACAATGACCACGTGTGACATTAACCGCGATGACTTTTGAAAGTCGTGTCCATCTACGGTTCTTTTGTACTCGGATCAATGCCGTATCAGATTTTCCAGTCTGCTGAGCATCTTAATGGCCGGCTCCGGATGTTTGCTGTGTGGAATCTCAACCTCACCCCCTACCAGTGAGCCTGTCAAAACATTTTTTTCTCCTCAATAAAGGATTTTTTTTTACTTTTGCTACAAGTCAGAAAAGTATATTTGATTCTCATTGTCTGGTTTTATATAATTAATCTTCCTCATCCTAATTATCCGATTTTTATAAAGACTAGCTCACCTTCTTCCTTCGCAACTGTATTGTTAATTTTTATTCATTCATGCTCATCATTTAACATTTCCAGTATGAACTTTCAAATTAGGCTTTTGTCAATGAATGTAAGTCAGTGCCGTGCCACTGATTTAATTATTCTATTGTCTATATGTATTATTTGTGTTAAATTGTATCTGTTATGTGCATTGCGTGCATTATGAGCACACAATGCATATAATATTTGTTATATTCTGCTTTACATTAACTGTCTATAAGCATTGCTTTATTATATTCAAGCTTCTGCTTGAATCATTCCTTTGTTTACAGTATTATCTCTGCCGTGACCGTGCATTTATTTAGATTTTATTGATTTTTATAGTCAATATTATTGTATTAATGTAGAAAAATAATAGAAACAAAATATTCGACGTGATATTTATCCAAAAAACAAATTATAAATACCAAATATAGGCCTGATGCGAGTAACATGGCGAAAAAAGTAAGTCCATAATAGCAAGAAATGACTTTTTATTACTGGGATTCTTTCTAACACAAATGGAGCCATTTATTGCTTAAATCACTTGTGTAAATTATTCTAAAAGTAATTTTTGACACTGATATCCTGATGATTTTGAAGCCAAGTCGGACTCTTCCTTTAGAAACTGTCTAAGGAAGAAGAAACCGTATTTGCGAAATTTCTTAAGGATTTTTCGCAATCCGTAGCGTGATAAACTGTTAATAATATTGATAGAAAACAGTCTCAAACCCACTACTACTTGTCTCAAACTGTCAAGTAGGGCGGTGCACTCCAACCGCCCGCTGGGACTAACAAAATTGCTTGTGTCTCGGATAATCGATTGACCAATCGAACAAACTCTCACCAAAACGATTCTTTTAAATAATAATAATAAAAAAATTTTTTGCGCTAAACTAGAAAAAGTAGTATAATGGAAAAATACTTCAGCTATTTCCAATTACTGCAAAAATAGCAATTAGAAAAATTTGAAAAATGTTATTTATTTTGCTCGAAAACGCGCGGATGAGAGCAATAATTTATATGCAGACTTTAAGTGAAATATTAAACTATAAAAAGTGATAGATCTTCAAATCAATTTTATTAAAATAACTATAGTTTCTTAAAAAAAGAAGCCCAAGTGGAGAAAACTGTAGGTTCCATATAAAGTTATCTTGAATGCGTATCCAAAATCTATTAAACAACAGAAATGGCTTTCTAATATCTATAAGAAAAGTATCAGCATAATTTCCACAGAAAGTCTACTTACCATGTTCAATAATCTAGAGTAGGGATGGGTTTTTTAAGAGCTCGTGCCTCAATCTGCTAAATTTTTGTAAAAACTATCCCTGGCCTGCCGATCCGAATTTTAAGCAATATATCAGTTCCAAGTTTTGCGTGTAGAAAAAAATTACCATCATAATTGACCACCCTTGATCTGGAGCTTCGTTCAATTTTGCAAAGCAAAAACTGATTACCATATTTTAAATTTTTATTAATTAATTCGGCAAATAAAAAAATATATATATATATTTTCAGATCACAGAAGTGGAAGGGATTAAATATTTATTGCTTAGAGAAAGTAATAATTTAAAGATCGAAAGTAAACAATGCATTACGAAAGGCTACAATAAAACTCAGCGCGTAATTATCCAGTTGTTAGTTGTGGAGTACAAACGGTGGGAAGATTGAATTGATGTTTGGAGCCTGTCTGTTTTTTTCCCTTCTTCATGTATCGAGGACCTGATTTATAGGTAGCGCAAGTGCCTAAATGGCAGGAAAACATTCGTCTCTGCTATAAGCTCATACTTCATTATAAGCACTGCATCGGGGAAAACAACGTAGATTTATGGTTGCGCTGTCCAGATAAATCTTACCATCTAAACAAAGTTGCAGTGATAACTACGTTTAAAGAAGCCGATGAGGAATAAGAAAATTCGAAACACTAATCAAAAATTCGATATTTATTACAAATATTATGGATTATAATTAATATCAAAAGCCAAATGGCTCGGAGGTCTACCCTTCTCTCGGTTACCTCCTGGGGTTTACGTGTACTTATTTGTGCATTATACTTTATCTAATCGCAAAGCAGTAAAGTTTAGTTCGACGTCTTAATTGCTGATTGATTCATCGCCTGACTTCGTGTAGAATTTGTCAAAATTATGGTTTCCAGCTAAAATGCACCTTAAAGCACTCTCTCTCTCTCTCTCTCTCCTCTTCTAAGGCTTTCTTCCTTTATGGCTCAGTAAATTTTGATGCTACTTTAAGTAAGACTCCACTTAAATAAATCTACTTCGCAACAAGATTTTTCGGTGTTGCCAAAAAAAGATATCATAATCCTAACAACAGTAAAATTAATCACGTCTTGATCCATACCTAACTATTATAAATTTAAAAATCCATTAAACCTAATATTTTAATAGCCACCGATTACCTTAAATTATATCAATTAGCGATAACTTTTCCCATCCTTAATTTAGTGCTTGTCGATAAATTAAGTAAAATACCTGTTAATTCGCCTGGTTTGACACGTTTCTACGAATAAATAATTTTTCTCTATTGTAAAAAAGATTTTACTGCTTAATTTATTACCTAACTAGACTTAACCTATATAAAACATTTAGTTATAACGAGACTTAAATCCCCAGACACACGGATGATTGAAATCTCACGACTGATGCTGAGAGTCATAAACTACACCTACTATAAAATAAGACTAAAAAAAAAATCTGAAAATCTGCTATAGTATGGTCGAATATGTAAGACCAAACGATTTATTTTTTCGATAAATATTTATATTACTGTCTACTCACCTTAAATATTAAAAACCGAGTCATAACAAGGCATAAAGTCGGGCTAGGATGGAGTAAAGCAAATGCCAGGAGGCCAAACTTACAACGAATCTCTCTCCGTGTCTCTGTTCGGAAAGCATGTACTGCCCCGGGCCACGGTTAGTATTTTGGGTTTACCTAGAGTAAGAAACTAGCCAAACGCCCGCCAAATTACTTTTAGAGGGTCTGTAGTTTTAATTCGACATTTGACCTTTACGTGTGGGTGGATCATCACATCTTGGTGTTATGATGAATACCAGTTCCCATGTAACACGAGTTAAACTTTTGCTTCATTTCTCTTAAGTAAACTAATAATCCTGTATTAGATTATACACGAGGCAGTTCATAAATCTCTTGAAAAACAGAAATTATAGACTAGACGTCTGTATAAGCTGAAATTTTAAAAATGGAAATTAAATCTGCTATTTTTCAGTTTTTCCGTTAACAAAGCGGTTATTTTCGATTTCAAAGTTTTAAATGTCGATATCTTATTTGCTAAAATTCCGTTAACAAAGCGGTTATTTTCGATTTCAAAACTTTAAATGTCGATATCTCATTGGCTAACAATAAATATAACAATAAACATTCAATAAATGTAAGTGAATTTTATTTTTGTTAAGTTTAACTATATAAATGAGAAGCACATTTATACTAAATGCCAAAAAAATCTATAACAGTGATGTTTTGAAAGTTTTTCATGTATAGGCGAAAATGAAAGGCCTAAAAGGATATACAGAATACATGCCCTTTGTCGTTCATACTGTTTGCCACTAGTTAAATTTTAATTAAGTTAATCATCAAAATATTCTAATTTGGCAATAATAATTATTTCAAGATTAAAAATTACGAATGCCGATATCAGATGGGCTAATATAATCCATAGTACATGCATTCAACTTTTTAAAAAATTTGTACTATGAAAAAACGTTGTTAGTTATGACTGTTTATCATAAGTTAATTAACTTATAATTGCAGTAAATGGTATATTTGAAGGATAAATATAACTGAACCGTAATGAGAAGCGTGCGAAACTGTGATATTAGAAGAGAAGTAAAAGTTAAAAAATTAAGCGAATGGGGTGGAAAATGAAGTGTTAAACACGAACAAGATGGCTATTTGGTGTAGTGCCAGGGAAATTGTTTGCCTTTTCCATAATAATGTGCTGTAATGAGGGTGGAGTAGCATTAACGTGGAGGCATTTCTTAATGGCAAACAACTATTTTTCCACGGTTAGGACAAAGCAAAACATTTGTTCCGAAAGAAGCGTACAATAGAGTTTCCACCATTTACGATGACTATAATTAATTTACCCTAGATTAATTTCACTAAAAGCTTTAAAAACTCATTTTATAAGCTTTAAAAGTACAGATAAATCTGTTTTTCTACACAAATATAAATTTACATATAGACATAACAATATTTTTAAGTTTTCCTGCTATAATTTTCATAATTAATTTAGTTATTAAATGCTTATAGACCTACAAACATTTTTATATTTTCAAAAAGCATATTTATCAGATTAAACTTGAAAATTTCTGAAATATTTAATATTTTTTTATTGGAAAACAAATATCAATTCATGCAAAATATTTTTTGCTAGTTAGAAATTTATGATTTTTTCATTCACAAATTGGTATTTTGTATACACATATGCTGGGAATTTATCTTAAAAGTTAAAAAACAGACTAGCTGTTGAGAACCATTTTATATGGACTTATCAGATTAAATAAAATTAACTAATTTTCGGGTCAGTGATTAAAAAGACTTGTGAAAATGATTAAAACTTTTCATCATCATCATCAGCATCTCTATCTTTCATCTACTGCTGTATATACTGTATAAACATCTTCTTTTCTTTCCATAGGACCTATTTTGTGCAGTTTGCTAAAAACTTCTTTTAAATATACCTGAACAACTCTATGAGTTGTATTCTTAAAAATCATTTCGCAATATTATATGCTTAGTACCTTAACATTGCTGAATTCTGGATGAGGTACAAAACAATGGTTACAAGATAGCCACTTGCCTACATCTATATAACTTTAGAAGTACAGAAATTATTAAACTATATCCTTATAAAACTAATAGTTCATCCTCATAGAATAAGCTAAAATTTTTTGTATAACATTTTTAGATTTTACTATGCATAAAAAGTCTACTAATTTTTAGCCAAATTTGTCACTACGAGTAAAATGAACTGAAGAAAATGAGTATACTCGTTTTTTCTTAAAATTTTCACAGCATATTAACCTATTCAAGAAATTCTAGAAAAATAGACGTGTTTAGAAAGTCAATACAGTTGGAACTAAATGACTAATAGAGATAATTTAAAGTAGATCTGTATAATTCGGTATAAATGTTTTTTGACCCTTAAATTACTTAAATATAGAAATAAATTTATAATATCTAGATCGCTCTACTCACATCGAAAATACGTCTTAAAATAATTTCAAACTATGGTAACATAGCTGGACCTTTTAAATCATTTCATTGATTAGCTAACATATTTTGCATTTATAGAATGATTGATGATGTGTCTAAAAGTCGTGTCACGATTTATAAAATTATTAATCAATAAAAAATAATGTAAGGAAAGCAGAAAGCCTACAGTAGCAAATTGTTTAGTTTTATAAACATTTCAGCCATTATAAGTAATAATTTATGCTTTTCCCAGGATAAAATTCGCGAAGAAAAAAATCCCTGCCTAGTAAACGCATTTGATTTAGCTCCCTATTCAAATCTAAAGATTACGGTAGATTATAGTGAGAAAATGTATATTTTATCTTGTAGGAGTTGGCAAAATAATCATTTTGCCAACTCCTACAAGAGAGCTGGTAAACTTTAAAGTAAAAACATCACTGTTACAGATTTTTCTGGCATTCGGTATAAGGATGTTTCTCATTTATACAGTTAACCTTAACAAAAATATATTTCATTTGTATTTATTAATAAGTATATATTAGTCAATGAGATATCGACATTTAAAATTTTGAAATCGAAAATAACCGCTTTGTTAACGGAATGTTAACAAATGAGATATCGACATTTAAAATTTTGAAATCAAAAATAACCGCTTTGTTAACAGAAATATTTAGAATATAAAATTTTAAAAATATCTATAGGTATGCTTCTTGGTATATTAAAAATAATGTCTAAAAATAACTACTCGATCTATAACATAAAATATTTTAATGCGCATTTTACAGAACAAAAACTTGCAGAAAGAGTAGTGGGGAATACGTAAACACGGATAATTTTCTAAAATATTAAACGAAACTTAAGATTTCTAGCGTTTCTTTATTGTCCACATTAAGTTCCGCTAGATATTCAGGTCCGAATATAACGAGAGGCAATCAAAATTCTTCCAGCCATATTAGTTTGAGAAACGAAACTCCCATTAGGCATAATCAAGTAAAGGGGAGGAGAATCTTACTTTCGCCCAACACAAAACATTTATATATATATTCACACAACACACACACACACATATATATATTATCAAAGTACTAATATTTATAAAAGAATAACTGATTAATTTTAACAATATGTTAATAATAATAATGGGTTTACCGTATTTGATTAGCCCTCGGCTAGAGTTTGACTGGACCTGTTGGAGGATCTACAGCGAAAGGTGTGGTTGTGCAGCATCTGCTTTCTGCGCTTCTCATCAACCATTCAGACTGTGTCTGGACACAACGAGGTTGGGAAAAAAAAGCAAAGGGCTCCAATCAGAAAGCTCCGATTGTCTACTGGTCTATCAAGTGGAGGGAGGGCCTCCTTCGCTATTGTCTTTTCTCCATTGCTCGTCCTTGATATGTCTCTATAAATTTATTTTGATGTAAGCGTCAACTCGAGACCAGGTATTTAGCATTATACAGTAAAATTATTAAGATGTCCGCCACAGATATCCGACATTTTATGTATTTTTTAAAGTAAGTTCCCTATAACTATCTATATAATCGCTTATGTTTTTATATATTTTTTGTATCTTTATTAGGGATTCTAATGAATAATTTAAGTTTATAAACTATATAAAGATAATCAATTTGTAACATAAGATCTAGCACAGAAAACTGTGATAAATATTTTAAAATTAAAAGCTTGTGAAACTGGATATGTACGTTTACGCTAAGTTTCTGATTTTCTACACAAATTATCACCATCAGTTAAACAATTTACACATAAAATGAAGGTTTAACTTCAAGCTTTCCACATATTCATTCAATATTCACAATTTCATTCATAAATACTAACGTTTGTTAGCATTTTCTCCTTAACAGATTGGAAGTCAGTTATCAGATAAAACAGCTCCCTAAAAATATTTGAAACATTGAGCAGAAAATTTGGTGAATTTTAATCTCTGACTTTATAATGTGTAGTCAAGTAAAGAAATTCATGGTGTATGAAGTGCACTAATAAGGTTTTTAAGGTTTATTTCAGTCTGAATGGTGTAAGATAAGCTAATTTACATACTAAACTGTTTGTGTACCAGTTTTATCCTTAAAGTATCCAAACATCGATGCTAGTTAGGTTTTATAACAAACCAAGTAACTGTTAGCGTGTACAGAAGAATCTTTACTCAGCCAGAACGTATTTTATGACTTTAGGTCATATTGCCAATTTAACCGACTCAACCACGCCTAACATAAACTTCTTCCAGCATCATTTCTGTCAAACTTTATTAAAGAAATTTAATTTTAAAAAAAGACTTTCTAAATTTATCTAAATTCGCATAAAACGTAAGTGATGGGAGCACAATTACTTACTTTATTCGAGAACTAATTTTTCTCGGAAGTATAATAATTATGCGTTGGAATGATGACTTAAACGAAAGTTTTCGTATATAAAACGATAAATTTTTGGTTTTTGGTGATTAAAAATCAACTGTAACTTTGCGCTGTAGGTTCAAACTGCTATGATTTGCGTATTCGATGTCCTTCATCCCCGTTGCCATAAAACTCCTGCACACTGGCCATGCCCTGCCCGGAGGTGAGATTGTTTATGGAATGCGGAATGATCCTCCACCCACGCTTAGGGGTATGTAGTACAAGTTGGGATATAAAACATTTATTTTCCTTGATACTGTCTTACTTATATAAAATTAAAAGATTGATCCCAAAAAAATTATTGCATTTTGTCTCACAATACCGATTATGGGGAAAATTTCTAATGTCACCAAAACATTTCGTGTTAACAAAATTCGTTCCATTAATTATCATATTGTTAATTATTACAATAATGTCAACAGTAATCATATACGCAATCATTTTACTTAGAAACACCTAATAATTTCATTAATTAAACTTACTGGTTAGCGTATTTACTCTATATATATTTTGTACATATTGCGCCATCTAGTGATATAGAATGCACTAAATTTTGAGAAATTTAAAAGATTAACTCGTGTGTATCAGTTGAGGAAGTTATCGAGATTATTATATTGTGGCATTTTATAGAAAAATTAATAAAAGGATTACAGAATAATTAAACATATATATATTTGCGTCGTTGATGCCAAGTGCCAGAAACCTTTGAAGAATTTCGTAAATTTTTGTTAATGTAAAAATATCAAGTCTGAAAGAAGAATGGAAATTTAAATTTATAAAAATCAAAAAATCAAAAATCAAAAGATTATATAGGCTTACTTCTTTTGGCCATGGGACATCGCGGAAAAATTTATGATTTTTTATGTCCATAGCTCTCGGTCTCAATTTAGGCTCCTGAAATAATAATTTAAAAATTATCTTTAGAATATTGAGCCTATGACACCATGTATTTGGCTCAATATTCTAAAAATAATGGATCACTATTATAAATGGTTGTTTTAGCTTATAGATAGGATCTGTAAGCTAAAACAACTATTTGTAAGTTGGTATTGAGCACAATGGTCTGCATCAAGCAAAAGATCTCTTCAAAAAATGTCATTAGAATATTGATCCTAGGACATATGTTTTAGGATTACAAAGACAGAATGATAATTAAGTTCAGTTTAAGGTAATTTAAAGCAGTTAAATGGAGATAATCTGAAGTTCCTACCCTTTGCAGAAAGTCTTTAATCACGCACTTGGCATTTTCCGATAGACTCGTGGGATAAATAACTTCTACCTGAAGAGCGACTACAGGAAGGCGAACATTATTCACTTAAAAACTGCTCTTATAGTTATATCCAAATTTTTTAAGATTATAAAATTAGTTGTTCAAAGCTTTACCTTTCAGTCTAGCTTTACGAGATAAAATCTTGTAATTGCTTATATCTAAAATGTCTTTCATATATAACTCCAAAGGAGTTTTGCCAACTAAAATCTTGTATATCAGGATACCATAAGCCCACCAGTCGCAATAAAAATCTACGTAATCGAGTATTATACCGTAAAAATGGATGAGGGTGATAAAATTTATCAATTATCTTACCGTACGGTTCCTTTTTGAGAATTTCTGGCGATAAATAAGATAAAGTACCGCAATAATCTTTTGGTTCGGGATCGAACTGTATAAAACTTATTTTGATTTAACCATAAACGACTTTAAAATTTGTTAGTTTTATTACTTACGGTGCTCAATCCAAAATCAGTTAGTTGGGCGTCTCCAAAGCTATCCAGCAATATGTTTTTCGCACTGATATCCCTATGTATGATCCCTAAAAATAAGGCAATTACTGAAAAAATGTAACTAATAGAGTTATTTAGAAGAAAATAATCACCTTTATCGTGAATATACATAATGGCCGAAGCGATTTGGACAGCTAGAATTTTAGCCTCATCTTCTTCTAAAGGCCCATTCAAACTAATGAGAGTCGATAAGTTTCCTCCAGGAGCGTAAGCGGAGATGAAGTTGAAACTGAAGAAAACGTAAGATCTTAGTAGGCAAAATATGCAAATCAAAACATTTTAAACTTACCACGTATCGCTCTCGAAGAAATGATATAAAGTAATAATGTGGGGATGTTCAGAAGTTAATATCCACGCTTTCTTTTCTCTTGCAATTTTATATATCTAAGAATAAACATGGAATTTAGTTTTATAATTTCTCGCATGTACTAAACGTATCCAAAACATATTAGCAAAGTAAACCCCCTAAGCTGTTGGGTTGGCTACTTGATATATCATCTGTTTATCATAGATAAGATCTATTCTTCTTCAAACTTCGGTTCTATTTTTTTCGCGAAATTAATTTACTCATTTTTGATAGAATGAATGAGAGGAAGCGATAAAAAAATAAATTATCAAAGATAATTCCGGATAATTATATTAAATAATTTCTTAGAGAGAGGAAAACTCAAAATTTTGTTATTTATTCTATTATGAATAATATTCTGTTTGAAATTTCTATGGAAAATATGAACAGTGAGAACAAAAGCATCCATTCCTGCATATGTAATGAAGTGGATGATCAAATTTTTTTGATTCCGATTCTAAAATTCGGATGAAATTTGAATATTTTTGTTCCGCATTTCAAGTGTTTACACTAACAAGAGTTTTTTCTACATGTATGACAAACGAACAGCATCGAAATAATATTCGCTTTGTGATTTATAATTTTAAAAAGGTATCTTATCCTGAGTATTCGTGGTGCTACGTGATGCTAAGTGTTATGCTCTTTGATACGGAATTTCATATTCCTCGGAAGCTTTCAAATAATTCGTACCTCTGTTTTTACGTATCTTTCTGGTCCTAGACTTGCTTGGAATCTCAATCTTTCCTGGCACCAGAGGACCAGATCAGATTCGATTCGAAGTCTTGAAGTATATTCTTGCCATTTATTCTTTGAAAATATGGTAGAGGCAAAAGTTTTGATTGCGCTACTTACTCCGAAATAAAAGTGGTATCTTTTCTGGGGATCGAGATGAGATATAGCTTTTATACGCACGACATAATTTGGCTAAATCAGAATGATTGCGCAGACAAAGTATTTTTTGTCTTATCCACTAGATATCTCGATCCACTCTTCAGAAAAATATTCAAAGGATGTGAGAATATCTTCAAAATGTATAAGAAATTTCAGCCCGTCACCATCTTAGTAATAATAAATACACGTTTTTTACGAATCAAATTCCAGATTTTCTTCTTTATTAATAAATTATGATTCTTTAATTTTTGGGGGATAAAAAATTAGGACAGAAATAAATTTATAAGTGATGTGAATAACTAATGAATAACAGCGCAAAATAGGAGTATTACCGCTTTAAAGAAAAATTTTATACCTTATTTGGCAAGTAATATTCTTTCAATAGCACCTTCAACGCCACTTTTCCTTTGAAATTGTTATGTCTAACCAGAAAAACTTGTCCGAATGTTCCTTTCCCGAGTTTGGTTATTATTTCGAAATCTTCCAGCAGCCATTGATAATTTTCGGGAGGGTGGTTGGCCCAAATATTCGAATCAGGAAGATTCTCTGTTTCGTATGTCTAAAGAACAATGTCCATTATTTATTGGAGGAATGATCGAATCAATATCAAAGTAGAATAAAACTCACCTGGCCATTATTTTCTATTATACAACAACAGAAAAGAGATTGGAGCAATTTTTTCTTACGAATCTTAAAATGTTTAGTAATCTTATCGATGTCCTTTGGCGATATCTTTTTTCGATCGCTGTTCTTCAGAGAATCGCCATTATTAAACGGTAAGTCAGATGGATACATCTGAAATAAATAAAATTTAAAACTTGCAGAGTTTTTTTTTAAATTATAAAGCATTCTGTAAAGTTTTTCTACAAATTTCATCAATAAATAGCGTTACGAAGATTCGACAGTTATTGTTCTGATTTTATTTAATAATCGTTCACCTTTATCAGGTTTTCTTCGATTTGCTTCTTAGTTGGGTCTTCAACTTTCTTTTTTCTATAAAAAATAATAAATAAATAAATAAATATTGTAGTGAATAATGGTCCAAAAAATGTATTTACTTCATAATGTCTTTCGTCTCATCGGTTGACATTTCAAAAGTGAATTGAAGTCGATAGTTTTCTGACAATGAATCGTTATACTTTGTTAATAAAAACTTTAAATACAGTCATTATTATTATTTCGTAAAGTAACAATAACAAAATTTTGGCACATTTTCCATTTAACATTCGAGTATCGATACATAATATTTTGAATCTCATATTGTAGTCGTGTCAGAGAAAAATTAGAAAAATTATAATTTTCCAAATTTTTCTTATTATGCGAGCAATATATAGATAATAATGCAAATTAATATTATGAAATTTCTATAAACAATGAATTTTTTTCTTTTTATACCAATTTGTCAATAAAATTCATCAGAAATTTCGCGAATATTTTTATATTATAAACTTTCATGAAAGTAAAGCATTTCTTCTAGTCGGTATTAAAGGATCCAAATGAATCTTTCTTTGTCAATACTGTAAATGCATAAAATGTAAAAGTAAAATTACAGTATCAAATTTTGCTTCCAGATCTGGATTTTGTTAATCGTTTCGAAATTATGATCATTTCTCGATTTGCGCTGTTAATTATTTACTAGAATAAATACGATTTTTCGATTATAAAAAATACGAACACCAGATGAGGGTACAATTGTCGCCTTACCGAAGCACGGCGAAAGTGGTACACA
>AYEL01075648.1:0-19173 GCA_000484575.1 Olivierus martensii
ATCCCTCTTATAACATGGTATTTAGGTTCCTAAAAAATACTGTGTTATGTGAAACTGTGTTATATGAGATTTGGAGCCAATACAAAAAGGAGAGTTATGTTCCAAATCCAATTAAAAGCAAATAACTTTCTTTAATTCCATATAAGAAACTATACTTTTATGATGTAGGTCCTCTTCCACAATTCGATGCATTGTGGCCTCACTCACACCCACAATTCGACGCATTGTGGTCTCACTCACACCCAATGTTTTTGCCAACTACGCATTGTGGTCTCACTCACACCCAATGTTTTTGCCAACTGCCTGAGTGCATCGTGGCCTCACTCACACCCAATGTTTTTGCCAACTGTCTGAGAGATTGCCCTGGGTCTCAAGATGAGCTCTTGAGCCCTTTGGACAACTTCCGGTGTCTTTGACGATCTCTCCCTGGAATGGCTTTTCCTTGCCGGGTTGGCAGAACCCTTCAGCCGCATTTCTAGCAGCAACAACATAAACTGTCGATCTTCGATAATTAAAGAACTGAATTATTTCAGAAGGTGAATGTCCAGCGTGAAGGCCTTCGATTATCGCTGTTTTCTGATTATATTCCGCACTCGATCTTAACTGATCAGTCATTTCGTACTTATCCTCAAACGTGTTGTCTGTCTGGCTTACTAAAACGTCAGCAGCATTGTAGTGCTGACATCAAATATGGCAGGAAATTCAATTTGAAATTTGTCTGGATTTAGCTGACGCACCCTGTAATAAATTCTCATAGATAGTGTTTTAATTTGGGAGAAAAAATTGAAACACAAGCAATATGAATGATAAAAGAATTCAAATATGGATGGCATGAGAGGAGTGAAGGATTATTCCAAAAATGTTATGTTTCATGAAGATCAATGAGGATTCAGTTTGATATATATCACTTTTTCATACTAAAATGTAAGTTGTTCTGGGGTTTCCAAAGATATATCCTCAGTTATGTAAAGGCTGACTCCAGAAGTAGTTTAAGCTGTGTTCTTTTTAGTATGTATGATTGATATTTAGATGGCCACATATCAGGATAATTGGTAAACTATGAGAATGCATGGGTAAACAAGGATGTGGATTGGGAGTCTAGAATTGAAGGAAAGAATGCAGAAATAATTTATTTTTTTTTTTTTAAGTTTTATGCCATTTTACATCTTATGCATTACAAAGCATAGTATTTATACAAGTGCCTAGCACATGCTACCCAACTTGTGGATTCTGTCTTCAAGTGAAAGATGGGGCTCAACAAACTGGGTCTGGACTTCTGAAAAAATCTGGAGATGTAGGATCTAGAATCAAAACCCATATCCTTCAGGTAGTAAGTGAAAATTTAAATCATATAGTAATCTGACCAATTATTGAAATAATCAACAATATAATTGAATATGATATAAATGTGTCATAATGTAAATTAATATCATTTAGTAATTAAGAATCAAACTAACAAAATCCAAAATGAAAAATCTAATTCAAATCCTATGGAGTTTTGCTGTTTTGAAATAAATTAGATCAATCCTATGTATTATTGGATTTGAAATGAAAATTTTAAGATAAAAAGATTTTTTCTGTAGTGAATTAATTTCTTATCTCGGGAATTATTATATATTTTATACTAATATATTAAGTGCTATGAAGATTTATAATATATATATTATAGATTATTTTACCATTATAATTTTTGAATTTTTCAAAAAAAATTGAAATTAAAATGTCAAGAGCTTGCATCTTATGTTATGCATTAAAATTTTTGTACATAAAGTATGCTTGTAAATAGTGGACCACTCACATATAAAAATATTTTGACTTATATTTTTCAGGCTCGAGTAGGATTTCTGATAATATAACATATTTGAAATCATAAAAATATAACATTAAATCCACAGTATGCAATATCTTTAGCATTAACAGAAAGAATTAAAGAATTCACAAACACACACACACACCTACACACACACACACCTACACACCTGCACACACCTGCACACACACACACCTGCACACACACACACCTGCACACACACACACCTGCACACACACACACACACACACACACACTTATTTATTTATTTTAAAAATATTACTATACATAGATAGTGAAACATGATAATTTAGAATTTACAATATGATACAATTTAAGTATCACACTGAAAATCACATGGAAACTGGCAATAATAATTTTAGTTAAATTGAAATATTTAGTGATTAAATATTAAAGCTGTTTTTCTATAGTAATTAAGAAATTATTGCCTTTGATAATACTTTGTTTTTTCAATATTAGAATTCTTTTTCACTTTTAGCAATAACAGTTTAGATAAAATATTTAAGAACTGAATCTTGATATTAGAGTTATCAGAACATTAATTTCCTTCATTTTCAGAACATTATAACACAATTAGAATATCACACAATTATGATTTGAATAAAAATATATGATACAAATAGATAAACAGTAATAGGGTTAGGATTTCAAAGGGGAAAGTAGGATTCCAAAGCAGGCAAAAGACATAGTACAGATAGGCCTCGATTAGCGCGACTTAAAAAATTGATACCGTTATTTGGTTAGCGCGAGTTGTAAACACAGATCAGTCTTACTAAGTAAAGCTCCTTTTATGATGTCAATTAACAAATTACCGTTAATTTTCGGTTAGTAAAACCGGACGAGGAGCAGTCCAAGAACGGTCACACGATTTTGAAGGGGTGAAACATCAGAAAGATGGGCTTTTTGCCGTTAACTGTTTAACATTACTGTACTATTATTTAGCTTTGCTATCGTATACATACAGTAGAGTACAGAATTTTCTCTTTTAAAAAGTATCGAAATGGATAAAAGGAAGAACACTTTTGATGATAAAACAGGAAACGAAAAAAAGAGAAGTGATTACGCTACAGCAAAAAATGGATGTGATTGAGCGACATAAAAGCATTCTTTGTTAAATTTTTTTAAATAAAGATATCTTTACAAATTTATTTGCCTATTATATTGCTGTACTACCGATATTATTTATTTTCTTTTGTTTATTATCTGATTTCTTTATTTAAAATAAAACTTGTGAAAAAAATTTGTTTTTGTTATCTTTTGGTGTCGTATTCTGCTAATAAACAAATAGAAAACTTGTTAAAAATTTCTCATTGGTTCATTAACTTCGCTTATTAATGCTATCTGGAACTAATTTACTGATTCAATAAAGTTGCAATGCTTAATTGCAAATCGGCCTATTCACTCAATTCTCGACCCAGAATTGGCGGCCAGGCGGCGCTCAACTTCCGCTTTCGATTCGCTATTTTAGTTTTGATTTGGCGGTTGGTTTGATGATGATATGAGACGCAATTCCTGGTAAGTTATTAATTTAGATGATGAACAATGATGTAAAATATGAAAATAAATATTTACAATAAACTTAACACTAACTGTTTAAGAGTTATTCATTGTGAAGTTAGCTAATGGCCGGAATCTCACAAAGCAAGAACCAATTACCATATTTTCCATAGAGTTAATACTTCGATTAGCGCGAGAAATTCGTGGAACCAATTATTCGCGCTAATCGAGGCCTACCTGTATATAATTTATAAAAATTTATTATTTTATATTATAATGCAATAATTTATGATCTTACAATATTAATCATCAAATTAATTAATATAGAAACAATTTAGTAGAAAGATTTGATAGATCATTCTTTTAATAATATATCAAATTAATAATTTAGTTTTCAATAACAACATATATTTATCAGAATGACTTCATCAATTCATAAAGATCTGGAGATCAGATTATATAAGATGAAATGAGACTTAATCAAAAATAAGGTTGATTGAATAGATGCAAAGTCATTTTTGGATTCAGAAATTGGATAATGATAAGATTATTTGTAAATAATAGAAAAGTATCTTCAAATAATCTCTTGTGAGATTACATTAGGTCCCCAAAACATAATTTCGACTTACATACAAGGTATTTTAAAGATACATGGATTTTTGTTAAATTTTCTTAAAACTCTAATGAAAATTCAATAAATAATTTACATTTTTGTAAAAATGGCACTTATGAATTAAAATTTTCTCATCTATGGTTAAAGTAGTCTCATAACTTTCATTTGACCATTGTTAATGCACCCATTTATTTATTATATTGAATTTTAGCATTGTTGGATTTATATGGTTTCAGATTTACACAGAATTTTTTGGATGAATTAACTGCATATGTTGGGAACCTATTGTACTTGTATATATGTATTTAAAAAAAACTATAAATACATATAAATATTGAAGTAGTAATATATACATCTAGTTCTCATTTTATGCTTTCTTGAAGATACACATTTCTATCACAATGTATACCAACTAGGAGATAAATTATTTACTAGCCAAATGACCTCTAGTAAATATTTTTGGAATTAAATAGAATTTATTAATTATAATTTTTAATTTAGAACTATTGTGCCACTATCTGTTAAGTTAATAATTAATTAAATAAATTTGGGCTAAGGTAGCAAATTTATTAATTAATAAGTAAATTTTAATTTTAGCTAATTTTTCTCAAAATAAAAATTTGTCTTGGCTGGGAGTCAAATTAGGATCTTTGGAAGCATCCCAATATCTTAACCAATGAAAATCTGCCAATTAAATGGTAATTGGCAGATTTTCATTTTGGGAAGTTAATATAGTGATTAATTTCAATAACATATAGGACATGGCCAAATTAACACTCCTAGATGGAAAATTTATCTAAAAGTCTAATTATTAATGAATAGATGGTGCCATTTTAGCCTAAATTTATTTAATTTAATCAATTATTAACTCAGCAGATGATGGCACCATAGTGCTAAATTAAAAATTATAATTATTAAATTCTGTGTAATTCCTAAAATATTCACTAGGGGTCATTTGTCTAATAAATTATATTTGTTATATGTTTGAAGAATATGCCCAACTTCCAGGGTTGCAGAGTCGAGAGTTGGGGGTCAGAGTTTTTGGGTGGAGTCAGAGTTGTAGAGGGAATTTTAAACTGCCTGGAGTTAGACCTTACAAATTTTAGGGAGTCAGAGTCGGATTTTATTTAAAAGGTGGAGTCTGAGTTGGGATCATTTTCCTCCGACTCTGCAACCATGGGTTGCAGAGTTGGAGGTTTTTGGGTGGAGTTGGAGTTGGATTTTTAAATTGCACGGAGTTGGGAGTCAGAATCAGAGTCAGAGTTGGATTTGTTTTAAAAAGGGAATCAGAACTGTATCATTTGCCATCAGATTCTGCAACCCTGCCCACTTCTCAGAGATATCTGAAAATTTTTATAGATATGTGATTTGGAAAAATTCACAAATTCATTTTGCAGATGATGATATGCAATATTGTAATAAATTTACATTAAACCAGACATGAAATGTATTCTACTAGTATATTGAACAATATACATTGACTCAGATATATAAAATGTAAAAATCAATTACCCAGCAATTGCTACTTGCATTATGATCATAAGAAAGCAATATCAAGTAGTTATAAATTAATGTTTAACTGCATTGAGGATCAGATACTAAATAAAAGCAAACAATAAACATAGTCAATAAGATTATACTATTTATTTGAAAACATGTTTAGCTATCCAATAGTCTGTCTTAGTTTGTACTTTAAATGAGACAGATTACATGAATGGCTGAAAACATTCTTGAGTACAGTCTTACTGAATATGCTTATTGTTTATTTTTATTTAGATTTTACAATAAGAAGTCTTATATTAAGATCAGATATATATTTGTATGTGTATATTACATTTACTTGTATAATTTTCTGATTACTCTTAATTTTCTAATTACAAATTCTTTTTTATAGCACTTAAAAGTGCTAGAAAAAAGAATTTATCATTTAAAGGTAGCATAATTTTCGAACATTAGTTTTGTATTAGTATAAATTTATATACACAAATGGTGAAATTTTTAAAAAATAAACAATTAATAATAGTAATATATATTTGAACTTTTGAAATAGAAGTTGATTATAAATGAAATTCTTCAGCAGAATTCCTATCATCTTATAATATGGTACTAATGCATTAAAGCATTGCATAGATTTATTTTCTGTTGGAACATTTGAATATTTTTATTATTATAAAATTCAATTTTAAATTATAAAAACAATTTTATTGGTGTTTTAAATAATTTACTATGAAATTATTTTTTTCAGGTGTGGTAACATTATATTTAATATGCTTTATCCTAAAATTTCTATATTATTTATTTAATGCCAAAATGATTTATATACTGTGTATTTATTTTTTCATTATATAATATTCAAGGTAAATTTTAATGTTTTCATATAGATTGCCATCAACACAGTAATATAATAAGACAAAAAGAATTTAATGCAATAGACTTCAATATCTAGGACTATTCTATGTCCAGTGTCAGTCTACAATAACCAAATCCCTAATGGTGTTGATTAGCAAATATTTGGTGATTAGTGTGCTTTTATCTGACATACCAAAATTTGTGATCCTGAAATAATTGTGCATTAGCTAAATTTTTATTGCTTCTATAATATTTCATTTGCTTTGATTTTGTTTTTATATAAAAGATATAAAAGCAAAATCAAAGTATTATTCAAATAACATTGTAAAAGACTTTATTATTTGAATAATCCTTTAATAGAGATTCAAAATAAAGGAAAATTTCCTATCTAAATTTTAAATTTGTTTAACATTTCCTAGTGATCCTATTTTTTAATAAGAATCAAAATAATTATACAAATTCTTTTCCTCCCATAATTTCCTTTTCTAAGACATATGAAAAAATATAAATAAGACAAAAGATTATGCAAGTAAATAGATTTAAACATGTTTTATTTAAACAATTATCAAATCTATAACAAAAACCTATAGTAAACAAATTTTTTAATAAATCTGTATTAAAGATTTAAATATGCTTAAATTTTTACTCCATTTGTAAAAATTCATTTTAATGTTGAATTAGTTATTTATGTAATATGACACTATATTTATTTCATATATCAAAATTATAATAATAATAATTATAGAAACCTCGATGTTTCGAAAAATTTCGTCGAATTTAAGGTTGAATAAAATCCGTTCTAAACAATATTTTTCAAAACGAAAAAAAGGTCCATCAAGATTTTCACTCGCACAACAACATCTGAAAATTTCCGCAATTTTCCGCAAAAATTAAAGCTTGTATATGTTGTCTAACATGTGAAAAATCGACATCTATTTTTCTTTATAGCACGCTTATAATGCGACATATCGCGACGAGTTATACACCAGGGTTTTTGGCTCATTAATACAAATCGATGGTCCTATTCACGTCGAACTATAATAAACAATAAGTCCACAAATCACCAAAATATGTTTATGGTAACGATACACTTACAGTATAATTTAGGTCAACGTGTTATACATCAGATTGTTCGCCTCACTATGTCGAATCGAATGGTACCATCCACGTCAAAATCCGAGCAATATTGACCGATTTATTAAGTTCCGAATGTGCCGTTTATAAAAATTTTGCGGTTTTTGCCCCTTTGCAAAACCCCACTGTGGTTTTGTGAACCCAAATTTTTTCAGCATCCTACAATCATGCAAATGGTCATTTAAAAAAAGTTCAAGTAAATCGGCCCAGTAGATCCTGAGAAACACTACCGTCAGCACCCCCTCTAATGTTAAATGAAGGTGTCAAGTATATTAGAGGTAGCACTACTGCACTACCTCTGATTTCAGACTATAAACTGTCTTCTTAATCAAAAAGAAAATATATTTTTTAATCTTTTCTTCTAAAATATATAATCAAATGATTACTAAATTTTTTAAGGATGTTAAGATTTCTTGTTTAGAAGCAAAGATGTATCAAATACTGATAGTATAATGTCTTAGTTTAATATTATTTGATATTATACTCTGCATAGCATAATTCACTGTCATACACTAACCTTTCTGAACTGATTTCTTCTGCATTGTTGTGTGTTAACATTTCAAAAAATGCACAGATAACAAGCTCAATTAGAGGTAGAACATAAAGGCCATATTTATCAATTATAAATTTACATTTTGTAGCACTTTTTGCCTGATAAGACCATCTTCAACAATATTACACAAAGCAAAATACCTTACAGAACAAGATTCAAACATAATTCAAAATTTAAAAAGTTGCCATAACCAAGGTTATAAAATTACTTATCAAACCATACACTGCCAAATCTTATACTAATAAAGATAAAAACAGCTCAAAGGCAGGAACGTATAATATATATACGTTCCTGCCTTTGAGCTGTTTTTATCTTTATTACCAAGGTTATAGTAAATAAATTACGTTTTTATTTATAAACTCTCATATATGTTCATATTCTATTAAATAATAGTAAATATAAGCATAAAAAGATAAATAAAATAAAAATATATAAATAAATAAACCTAAAATAAAATAGGCAAAATAACAACAACAATATAAATAAATAAAACTAAAATAAAATAAGCAAAATAACAACAACATAAATAAATAAAGCAAAAATTTAAAAAGAAAAAAATTAAAGCAAAAATTAAGACAAACATCATTAGTTGGCATATTGTATATAGTATATGTTACCATGGATTAACTGAGTAGCATTATACAGTTCATAATATATATATATAAATCATACATGTATGCTTTTTTAGGTGTAAATATACAAAGAGTAATCATGGAATTATTATATGTTAAACTTAGTTTTCTAAAGCCCATAATGCTGTTAGTATAGCACTCTGGTGTAAACCAGAGTGCTATATTAACAGCATGTTTTACTATATTAACAGCTTTATTTATTGTTGTTATTATTTTGCCTATTTTATTTTAGTTTTATTTATTTATATATTTTTATTTTATCTTTTTATGTTTACATTTGCTATTATTTAATAGAATAAGAACACACATGGGAATTTATAACTAAAACTTGTGAGGAAGTTAACTTGAACCTGTTCTATTTTTATTTTATTATGCACTCTATTATTAGAGCAGTTGGGATTTTAGGTTTTTAGTTTTATTTTGTATTTGATAGAGTACTTGTACTTGATCAGCAAACTTATCAGCAGGTATAAGGTAAATTGTATAATTACTTGTTATCAACAGATAAAAAGTAATTATATTAAGAACATAATAAGGACATTTTTAATAAAAATTTACTTAATATGTCTTAATGTTTTATTTTGTTATTAAGTTTTATAAAATTAAATGAGTAGTTAACTGGCAGTTTTGTTATGATAAAAATAATTCAAACAATGCATTAATATATTAACAGAATATTATTTACTTTCATATAATTTAATTCTGTTTGAAGGTGCTAAGCATTCTGAAGATAGTTGATTGCACAATTGAAAACATTTTACTTTTAATAAATATATAATCTACTTGTAAGATTATTTTTATGGATTTTTTTAAAATCCATAAAAATAATAAAACAACTCTTATAGGATAGGAAAAAGCAAAAATCCATCTTTAGGTTAAAAAGATATCTTAGAATAAAAACTTTTGAAAAAAAAAAAAGGAAAAATATAACACAACTATTAACATAAAATTCAGGGCACCTTTTTCAATAGGAGTGTATATAAATTCATTTATAAAATTTTCAGTTTCATCATATTAATGACTACAAATTAAATGACCAGTATTTTGTAATAGTCAAGTGTTTTATAACTATAGAATTTCTTTCATTAATTATTATTATTTAGTTAATTCATTAATGTTGAAATCTATAAATTCACATATAAATTAAACTGCTATATATTTGATATTCACTACATATAATCTATATTGTTATGAGCAGATCTCTTAATTGAACAATTAGAATATCAGGTATATAATCTAAAGATCACAAGCTTAATCTCATATGTCATTTTTACATTTTATTTATTAATAATGCAATAGTATAGCTTCTTATTTTGAACTAAGAGATATAGATTATGTTTATATTAATCAACTTTTCAGATTTCTATGTATTCAGTTTTATATCAGATTCTTGTCTTATACATTTCTCCTGCTTGAAAAAGAATTTTTCTTAAGTTTTTGACTTAGTTTCTTTTTTTAAAGTGTTTCTTATGTTTAATTTTTTTATACTTTTTGTATTCGTTTTTTTATTTATTAATCACCTTATTGCTTCTATTAGTATTTTTATTATAGAAAAATAAATAATCAAAGAAAACTTTCCACATATTTTGGTGTGAAAGAATTATCTCTACCCCATTATCATTTAAGAATTTAAAAAAGAATAAAATGTAATGAATAAAATGTAATCCATAAATTAAGGAACAAATAGAAAAATGGCAATAATTTTTAAAAACTCTCTACCCCATTATCATTTAAGAATTTAAAAAAGAATAAAATGTAATCCATAAATTAAGGAACAAATAGAAAAATGGCAATAATTTTAAAAAAGTAAGGTGGATATGCACAGAATTAATGTATAATATATAGACTGCAATGCTAAGTAACAATAAAGTACGCAAATTATTTTTATGGTCCTCAGTTTTGTGGAGACCAGTAAGGCTTTAACAAAACAATTATATTAGCTTATTATAATTGATGCAATTTTATATTATTGAAATTAACATTTTAAAGGAAACTAAAGTGAAATAATTTAGATATCTCTCTTATTGTAATTTCCTTTTAATATTCACCAAAATAAGTAATTTCCAGAGAAGAAAAAGAGGAATTTAAATAACACAGGCACTTGTGAAAGAGAACTTTTTACTATATCCTAGTTCCTTGTTGAGACATGAAAGAAGATACTGTCAAACTTTCTCCTTTAAAAGGATAAATACTACTATTCCTGGTTTGGAGAAATGGAGGGGGAGATGAATGTTTAAAATATGCTAAAAGTGTACTAAATTTTACAAAATTTTTATTTTGTGTTCCAGAATTCATTAACTATTTTGGTAGATTAAAAAAAAAAAAATTACGTTTATTTTTGCAACCCAATTATGATTACAAAAAAGATTTATTCATAAAAAACAACAATAAAGAAAAAAAAAAGAGAATTATAAATCTTATGTCAAAACTTTATCGAAAACTTTCAATATATGCTTCATTTATATCCCTGCAAATTTCAAATCTATCCTTAGCATTGCAAAACACATTTTGAAGCATTTTAGTACACTTTTAGAACATTTTAAAGATGATAAACATTAATTGACTTGAATTTTTTTTAAAAAACTCCTATTTCACAAAAATAGGTACTTACTTTGGGACACCCTGTATGTTTTTCCATAGACTGGTCATAATACTTTTTTTTTTAAATATCAGTTAGCTATTAAATATCTAAAATATATAAATTCATAAAAATTTAATTTTTAACATTCAATAAATTTTTTTTAAAAAGAAAACATTCAAAAAATCTTTTGTAGAGATTGCATTATCTTTCAAATAAAATATTGTTATATTAAATCATAAATTAGCTAAAGCATTAATCCAATTATTTTATTAATCCAAATTATCAAATATTGGTAACTGTAGAGTGAAAATAATTTGAAATAAACTAATGGTTGATTAAATAAATTTAGTATAAGAGTGCTCTGTGTGTTGATTAATAATAATGTTTATTTAATTATTAATTAATTGTTTATTTCAAATTATAATCATCTATTGATTTTTGTGGGGTTGCACCATGTTTTTCTTGAATACAGTACAAATCTATATAATGTAAAACATGGTTTATATGAAATGATGGTGTTCCATTCCTTTATACACACAAAAAAAATGTAAAATTAAATTGAAAAATAAAATTTAATTAACCAAAAAATATACAAACAAGTTCATAAAATTAATCTAGATTTTGTAATCTAAATTCATAATATTATCTCAATTTTGTTGTGATAAACTTGCAATAATATATGACACTTTCTGAAAAAATTGTTTACTTAGCAAAATGTTTTTTTTTTTTTAATTCCTCATAAGGAACTAAAACTAATGATACATTTACATAAAATTTTAAAATTCACTCCAAATTAAATTCATATCCAGCTTCCAAAGTTTTAATATCATAAATTTCGAAACACAAAGTATTATTGACCATTTTAAAAGAACAGAATGAGTTTTTAATCAAAAAAATACCCTATTAGCCTAAATGCAAAATTTTTTCAAGAAAATCAACAGTAAAAAATATTACTTTTCATATTATTATTAATTTAATTTTATAATAATTTTAAATAATAAATATAGACTATATGAAGAATGTGATCCCAAAATGCATTCACTCCATTTTGGTCATTTTTTTGTTTGATACAAATGAAGTCACCTATCTTTTAAAGGCTGATTTGTTCCAAAAATCGTGCCAATCGATAGTACAGGACATTTGAATCCTGCTTTGCCTTTGAAAACTTGCTCAGTCCAGAGAACAGTAACGATGAAAACTCGCTGAGTCCTTTGCGCATGAGCAGAGCGTTTTCCTAATCCTGCCAGCAAGGCATTAAAAAACAAGCTGCTATTACTGTTGGCAATAAATTTATTGTGGGAATATTTGTCATGTTTATTAAAAGTAAAACTGTTATATTAGTCATTAATTTTCATGTTAGAAGCTCTTGAAATGAAATCATAACATTAAAAGTTTCTGGGGATGTTTTTATCTATTGTTAAAATGAAAGTTATTTTTCTGAATTTTAGTAATTCCCAATTTGGAATGATTAAATACATTTTCTCATGAGTATAATGTACTCATGGGGAAGGAACTTTCCCATGAAGTAATTAAAGTAAATGTTTGAACTTCCCCATAAGTACAATGCACTGTACTCATGGGGAAGGCTTCAGAACTTTCCCATGAAGTAATTAAAGTAAATGTTTGAACTTCCCCATAAGTACAATGCACTCATGGGAAAGTTCAAACATTTACTTTTCACTACAGTCGATTCTCGTTATTCGCGGTAGTTAAATTCCATAAATGGGAAATATAGAGCTTCGCCACTCAGCGATAATCTGCAAATAAGAGCGAAATGCCGCGAAAATAGAATTTGTGGATACAAATAAATTTTTGGGAATAGTCAAAAACATAAATAGGGAATCTGCGAATATCGAGAATCGATTTTATTTTAATACTTAAATCAAAGTAAATTTAGTTTTTCCTCTAATGAAAAATGAGTGCAATTGAAAACATGTTCAGTCTTTGGACTTAGCAAGTTTCCATTAACACCATTATATTTAGTCATCATGTATTTAAAAACTAATGATGACTGATTTCAAGATTCTACTGAGAAGTGCATATATATGAATTAGAAACAGATATATGGATATCTGATAGTAGATAATCATTCACATATGAAATACTTTCTCAATTCACATTTTGCTTCTCCTGAAAATTAACAAAAACGGACTGAATGTGTTTCGAGATCACACTCTTCATATTTAAAAAATATTTTTTGTTATATTGATAAATTTAGATTTACAATAAAAAATATATTGTGTGTCACATTATGTTATGTGTATGATGATAAATTATATGCATCATCATCTATAAAAGATATAGTTAAACAAAATGCGTTATTCAAGTTTCAAAAATTATTCATTAAGCATCTAATATAAGATAACTGATGAATGATTTATTTTATTCAAATAAACTTTCATAATAGTCGAATAATTTTTTTAAATAAATTATTTCATTCTGAGAAACATAACCATGAAACACTCAGGCTTAAGAAGCCAGTTTGACAGATTAATAGTACTAAATAGATAATAAATTTGCCTCTATAAATCTCTCTGGAATTTGTATTAGCAAAAATATTTTATTTAGAAAGTGAACTTATATTTTAGCAATCAAAAAATTGTAATATCTAATCATGTAATAATTTAAAACAGTGCAATATAAAACTGAACAAATTGAATGGTGACTATTGTTACTAGGATTTATTTGATTAGTCTTAGATTAGAAATTATTTATATTTTAGCAATCAAAAAATTGTAATATCTAATCATGTAATAATTAAAACAGTGCAATATAAAACTGTACAAATTGAATGGTGACTATTGTTACTAGGATTTATTTGATTAGTCTTAGATTAGAAATTAAATAATAACAAATTATAGCTCAGTGCTTTTATAATCCAAATGAACTTAATTCTAGTAAATTAATACTTTGAATAAAACAAATTTTAATGATAAAAAACAAATGAATTAATTTATAACATCATTGTTAAACTAAGAATAATGTCATTTCAAATAATTCATTATTTATTGTAATTTCTGATTTATTCTAATAATAAAGATTAAATAAGTTTTTAATTATTAATTTTCAACTGCAGTTTAAGGCTGTTATTTAAAGATATATTATTAAAAAGCAATTACTTAAAATAGTTGTTTAATAAAGATTAGGTTGGAAAATTAGTTTCACTTTGATCAACTATTACATTTTCCCATATAAAATGTTACATTATATATTACACCAGTTATTGACTAAATTATAAAATTTTAACATAAAATAAAAATCATTGTAAATAATTATGCAAAATAATATTTTTAATTCAAAATATTGGAACTGTGATATTTTTCTAGTTAGAAAAACTTCCTCTTCATCATACTGAACTTAGAGAATTGCACAAGTCAGTTTTTGAGAAAAAATTGTTTTGAATTATTTCAGAATTTTAAATAAATAATTTTTTTCATTTTATAATAACTTGGAAAAAATTTGCAAGGAATACCAAACTGCTTTCAAAATTTATAACATAACTTTAAAAAAATGCAATTTCGTTTATTCTATTTTTATAAAATAGAAATTTATTATATTATTGAAAATACTTCTTACTTTAGATATTAAATAACAGTAAACAATAAGATTTATTGTTTACTTTTAATTTATTATGATATAAAGGCATATTTTACAGTACTTTGCTAATATGACACTTTTAAATAAAAGACTTTCCAAAACACAATATGAGACTCTGAATTGAACCTGGATCTTCCAAGATGTTAAGCAAATGCTTTACCATGTGGCCATCTGGCAAAGTTTTTTTTAGGCCTAGCACTATTCTGCACATAATGAATGATGATGTAAATATGTTTTTAGCTTTTATATGCACTAGTAAATGAAAAAAGGTTGTAATTTGCTTTACAGTAGTGATCTGGAATGTAATCACTTTATTAATGAAATATACCAGTAAAAAAAAAAAGGAAGGCCAGTTATTTGGAAAAGCAATAATTTCTCATCTGAAAGTTACCGGATCAAATTCTGTTTCTTTTCCCTTGTAGATTTTCAAAGAAGTCTTTATCTGGTTACCCAACAACCCCATTCTTCAATTCATTGCCAACTTCATTGTCTATTAGGAAAATTTTGTGATATAAATTTCTTAATAATCTGATTAATTCTAAAAAGCAGAGAATAACAAAATAAATTTATTCTTTTTTTAATAAAAATTACAGGTAATTCTTGACTTAACAAGTTAATTCATTTCTGGAGTATGCTTGTAAAAAAAAGAACTTATAAAACCAGAATCAGTTTCCTATAGATATAATGTTAAAACAAGTTTCATTCTCAAAAATGAAAATTGACCATAATAAAAAATAAGTAAAATTCAACAATATTAATAAATTATTTTTTAATTATAAACTATCTAAAGAAATGAAAACATAGTCTTTAAATCAAGAAAATTATAAAAACACAAAGCATTATTGACCATTTTAAAAGAACAGAATGAGTTTTTAATCAAAAAATTACCCTATTAGCCTAAATACAAAATTTTTTCAAGAAAATCAACAGTAAAAAATATTACTTTTCATATTATTATTAATTTAATTTTATAATAATTTTAAATAATAAATATAGACTATATGAAGAATGTGATCCGTAGATGAGCTTTTATACAGATGATTATTGCCTTTAGTACACTCTGATAATGAAAATTATTTACATGATGTAGTGGTAAAACTTTGGAGGCCAGTGGATACACTGCTGCTGCTTCTTGATCCATCATTTTGATTTTTTTCTATTTCATAGCAGACAATAGCATTTCTACTATAAATCCAGTTGTACTGAATTGTATAGCTATGTATTTAGTTTGAAATGACTATTTATGAATATTTATTTATTGCAATTAATGTTTGTATATGTATATATGTATATATATATATATATTTATTTTTTAATACTTCATATTTCAAGAAAGCTTGTAAATCCAGAAATTTGCAAAATGAGAACTCATAAACTGAAAACTACCTATACTAAATGAGAAGTCGTTTTATTCCATTGTGTTCTGGATGTATGAGATTATCTCAAAATCTTGACTCTATTTTTTGATATTTGTTAATAATAATTTTCAAAATGTCAGATATTGTTAAAGAAAAATAATTATCTAAAAAGCTGAACTAATATTTTCTTTTAATAATTTATAAATGAAAGTGATCAATATTTTTCAACATAAAAATAAAATCATTAAATTTTCTTCCATTACCAAATATTTATTACCATTAAAATAATTTAGATTTAATACTGTCTTACAATAACATTGTTTATTGATTCCCTAAATTATTGTATAATCAATTATTTGTAAATTGAAAGTTAATCAATGAAAGAGTATTCAAAAGAAGAGAAAAAATTAGAAATATGTCTACAATATATATGCTAATTTTGTTGTAAATATATTAAACGGGAATATATCTTTTGTTTTCAATAGATTTGCCAATATATGTTTTTAAATTTATAATTTCAGACTCTTGCTATTTCTATGCTCTTGAGGTATTCCCATCATCAGGTATTTGTATTTATTGGTAAGTAAAATTTTTAAATTTTTCTTATAGTTATATGCATATTTTCCTAAAAATGATAATTATTAATAAATTTAAAATTAATTTTTATGATAACATTTAAACTTTGGCTTGATAATCAGCTGAAAAAATATATTTTGTATAAATTTTAAATTAACCAAGAAACATCCTCTTTACCTTTGCAAAACTTTTCTTCATTATCAGTATAGAATAAATTTATTAATAAATGTTTGAGGTTATAGTACACTATTCAGTTCCATTGTTCTTCATCTTCATATACTGTTTCAATGTCTTTTTTATATTTGTTACCCAAAAAAATATACTCGTACTGACTATAGCAAATATAAGAAGGCTGCAGTAGAATGATTGTCTTTAAGATAATAATGAAAAAATAATTCATAAACTGATATAAATAAAGGATACCAATTCAGAATTACCAGAGAACATCTTTTCTGAAAAGATTGTGATTATATCAATAGAAAGATATATTGAATATATGAATCTACATTAAAAAAATTAAAATCATGTCAATCTGTATTATTCTGTATTATTTATCATGTCAGTCTTTTGAAATATATCCAATAGGATCTGTAGAATTTTTAATTTTATTAATGTTATCAAAAATCAGTATAAAAATTTTATACAGACTCTTATGTATTTCAAGTTATTGTCCATCACTTAATGGTGTCTCAAAGATTGAGTTTCAATCATTAAATATCACTTTCTTTATTTTATAGAGCCATCAATTTGTTTGAATGAGTTGTTTTTGGTTTTGTATTTCTAATTTTACTAGCATAGATGCAATGATGATATCATGCTATTTATTGTCGTTATGATGCCATAAACTATTGGAGTTTTATGATATCATCCATTGTCACATCACATTGATGTCACATCGGGATTGTGATATCATTGAGCTAGGAATGCTTTGTTAAGAAATTAGATAAGCTATATATTATCCCCACACTGCTAATATTTAGTGCCATCTATTGATACTAATATAAAGTAAAATCGTATAAAAATGAAATTCTATAACCTAAAGGATTAAAAGATGTGGCTTTGAGATGTCTTTTAATGGCAGAATATTACTATCAAATTTCATGAAAATTTGCTAATTAGTTCAAAAGTTATTAATAGGGAACACAAAGACAATCAGACAATAGACAGACATTGGCCTGATTTTGTAAGCCTTTATTTCCTTTGAAAAGTAGGCTAATAATGGATGTATTTTTAGATATATGTCTTTATGTTTAATTATTTAAAAAATAATCTCTGACTAAAAAAATAATTTTAATCATAGTGATTCAAAACTCTAACCATTTTTATTATATGATATCACAATTTGTACAACTTCTTTTTACATTACAGTGAAACCCCGCTCATGCATTCCCGTATCGTACGACTTTCCCGCTTTAAACGTCTATTTTCGGAAGTCCCAACATATTCTTATACATGCAATGTAAAACTTTCCCTTTTCCTACGTTTTAATTATATAACGTTTTTATTATGACGTCATCAGAGTATACATGCAATGTAAATTTTGCATCTTCCTACGTTTTAATTATATAACTTTTTTATTATGACGTCATCATCTTCCTATGTTTTAATTATATAACTCTCTTTTATTATGACGTCATCAGAGTTCCCGTTTGCGTTTTCCCGGCAGCTTGTTTGACTTTTCGGGCCGGTCCCGAAGTTTCGTGCGTTTTCCCGGCTCGTTCGACTTTTCGGGCCGGTCCCCGATGTTTCAAAATCGGGGTTATATATATTTGTGGGTCGGAGGTATAGGGCACACTATAATATTCATATTTGAGAAAAAATTTGTAAATCTGGAAATAGTTAAGTGGGTTATTTTTACAAATCTAGTACATCTTTCCCCTAATAACATATCATAATTTATGTATCTTTCCTTTTGAGAAATTTTTAGAGTATATATTGATCAATTATTACTTATAATTTAATTTATCTGTAGTTTTTCATTGTTCCAGATTCAACGATTTATACTCAGTCAAATATCATTATTCCATATAGTTCATAAATTGATAATTAACTTGCTATAGTTGCTAAATCTATCAATCCAATCTAAAGTCTATCAATCCAATATAAACTAGTATTGCCCATTTATATATTTCTTAATAATCTAATTTTCTAATCTTTTATTCATATAACAGTATTGAAAAACATAATGTTTATAATATAAAATATATACAGTGAAACCCCGATTTTGAAACTTTTCGGGGACTGGCCCGAAAAGTCGAACGAGCCGGGAAAACGCACGAAACGGGAAACTCTGATGACGTCATAATAAAAAAAAGTTCGTTGAAATGTTACAAAAAATACTGTACATTATTAAATACTGTAATAGAATGCAAAAATAATATTAATTGTTTAAACTTTACGTCAGATAAATAATAGTGCACGTTATATATCGAGAAGCACGGAGTATTTTTAA